>CM017562.1:7307338-7494838 GCA_007844125.1 Sinonovacula constricta | reverse complement strand
GTTTAAACATACATGTTTCTCAGAAAAAAAGTAAAAAGTCCCCAAGTGAAATGTATTATATTTTAGGAATTAAGACACTAACAACGGAATAAATTCTTAGACTTTGCAGTATAAAATATTATATGTATATCATTTTTTAAAATTTTAAATAGAAATATTTAAATTGTCATTGATATGTTTTCAATGGTAATTAAGGAACTTACCCTACCTACCTCGTGATAATTGTTAAACATACTGATATGTGTGTCTAAGCATGTGTGTGTTGTTAATGTGTTTTTTTCCTTTAAATTTTGTGTTTAATTTACGTGTAAATATACACTTAAATTAGTGTGCAGAAAAAAGCCTTATATGTTACGTCATTGATCGACACCAAAAAAACAAAGTCTTACTTAGTAATTATTCTTTAATTGTCATCAGGGTCATGTTCATTGACAACCGCATCATCTATGTTTGAACATCTATCGCCTTGTAACACTTCAAACATGATTTAAAGGTAATATCCTACAGTTTGGATCAATTTTATTTTCTCACATTACCAAATAAGTCATTGTTACATGAAAAGACCCTGCAAAATGTTGCGCTCATTGATGCCCCAGATCAGTGAAACATAAATCTTCATTTTTCATTGCAAACAGGTATTTCCTATCTGCGCCATGCTGCAGAGATGGCTATTTTTAACTTTTGAGACTGCGTTATATCGTCATCCGGAAAATTCGCTCTGACGTCGATATCTATTTTAGCTATCGTGATTATTTATAGAAATGAAACAACTGCACTTTAAGAGTGTTTTATAACGATCTGTACTTTCTAACAATAAAGTAGGTGTTCAAAACCGCCCTTACTTATACTAAAGTTTGAGTTTATGCAATAATTATGCTCAAGTTCCCAAAAGCTGTGGTAAAGTATTGTTACACGAGTTTGACATAGGCAAACTGTCGGTTACCACCTTTAAGGCTGGTGAAACCTACAAGTGTATACACAGCAAAGTGAGCTATTTTTAGGTCATTTACGTTGGGTGCCAATGTAACATAGGGAGAGGAATGTGCAGCCGGTAGTCGAACCCGGGACCCTTGGCTTACAGGGCGTATGCTCTACAGATTGAGCTAGCCGGAACGCTTTCACATTCTCTCCCTATCACCCGGATACAATTATAATAAGAAAATGTAAAAATGTGTATTTTATATAGGAGACTAGATACCACCTTTAATTCTCCTATCTGGCATTTTTACGTGTACGTTTTGTGAGATGACATGGGGTTTAAAAAATCTCGGATATTCAAAAGTATATATTTCTTAAAATGTCATCGATCTAAGTAAATATGATATTTTTATATTTTCCAGTTATCTTAGCTATATATATATAGATATTGGTATTTTAGTCACAGTTTAAAAATAAATTGTTGAAGGAATTTACTGTATTGATTGCATATTTAGCGGTAAAACAACATTTTAATGCCTGTGACACAACGAGGATTTGTTTGTATAATGTTTTCATGTTGATATGTTACAATCTATATATAATTATAGATGTCGGAGAAAACAATTACAGTAATTATTATCAATGCACATGTATTTGTACTAAAACTGTTGAGTATATCCTTACAAGATTGCAAAACGTTGTCAGTACTTTCTATCTATTTTTCAATACATTAAAACCGCAACATTCCATTTGCGAAAACAAAAACACAACAGATTTCTATATATAGTCTAGCACAGTGCACCTTACCGGTACATATACATGTATATTCGAAAACCGTCGGCTATTTCAACGAACGATGTGAGATGGATGGGATGGGATTTGCCGGCATTTTGCCGATACTGTGCAGCGACATTTCTATCATTTTAGCACAGGGGCACTTAATAGATGCCCAGGGACTGAACCCGGCCGGTCCATTATGCTGACACCGACGAGTCAGGCGTAATGCTGTCCCCTTAGCCCCGAGAGTTAGAGGGGAAGCCACTACTACCAACTTTAATAAAGTCTTTGGTTTGACCCGGCCGGGGTTTGAATCTGCGACCTCCCGGTCCGCAAGCCGACTAAAGAATGTGGGAATAGTCGAATAGTAACGATTTACACAAGCAGGTGTAAACGAGCTGGGGTGGGCAGAGTCGCCGATTTGTAACTCCTCTGACTGCTAGGCCGCTTACGTGGGGGGTTCGAGTCCCGTTCGGAGCGAAGATTTACGTATTAAGGTCTTCAAGCTAACCTGTGGTGGGTGCGTTTAGGGGTATTACTCAACAAAACCAGTTACACGTCGCCATAATGCTTTAACGATCGTAATTGGTCGCTGCGGTGTATTTCTGAAAAATGTAAAAAAAATAATTACCTCGCCCATTTCTACGAAATATTTGCATGTAGTTAGACAAGCCTGTTTACATAATACCGATTGCAACATACTAATGCACAATTACTGCTCTTTGTCGCCTTGCACCCTGATCATTGTGCACGGTAGATGTTCTTTGGTTGTATATATTTACCGTAGTTATGTTTCTTATTCCTTAATAATGATCTAAATGATTTGCATAAAATGTGTTGCTTTGGCAATTGTAGTAATGATTTTTTTTCTAACATCCAATGAACAGTGTACTGGAAAACGACGGTAGTTTGTGATGATGTGTGCACAATCTATTATATTTCAGCCCAAGATTAAATAATCGCTTTGCTTGGTTGGTGTGCCGAAAATCCATTGTAAAGTTTAGAGAAAATATTTTGAAAATGCTTAGTTATATTTTGTTTGTTCTACAATATTTACTAATAGTTTTGTTTCGTCTGGTCCAATCTTCCCGGCAAATTAGTACTGTTTTTGTTTGTCACACCATTTACTGAAGGCTTAAGTGGAAATTGTTGAAGTTGTAAAAACGCTAAGATAGCAAGACTGTTTTGTTGTTGTTGTTGTTGTTTTCTTAAATTATTTTCCTTCCCAATATATGCAAACGACGATGTATGGGAAAACAGAGCTAAACCAACAATGTAATGAAGCTGCGTTTTATGGTCCAACTCGAAGGGAAGTATGTGTTTGCCTGCTTCGGCATTTTACCAACCAGTTTTCAATAACAAAGTTATGTTTCTGAAGTTTTATGTGTTTGCATTTTTCAGACTTTCAGAGTCAGTTTAATAAAACCTTTAAAAAAGATTAACCTTTTGTCCAGCTACTTGTCAGAATGCATCTTCGACATTTGAGAAAAAACTTTTTTTCCACGGATCCCACTAGATCGTATGTCAAATTCGGTTTTCACTCCCCCACCCCTCAATCCTCACTCCCAGCAAAAAAGTTCTGGATCCGGGCCTTTTTGGCGTTTAAAATCATGTGAAAGACAAGAATCTGACACTTAAGGCTCGCTTACTATTACTTTTGTCGAACTCGTTAAATGAATGCTTGTATTAAATGACAACACGTGTCACATCTTCTATAAACTGTTTGTTATTAAAGGTAGAATCCGACAGTTTGTCTATATCTTATATATGTAACAATATCAGTAAATAAGAACGACTGGGATTCCTGCTAAAACAGACATCGACGCACAGAGGATGACGTGATAAACCATGTAAAATATACAAGCAGCCTAAATGCTTATAGAGGAGACAACAATAAACTGATAAACGGTGTAAAATATACAAGTAGCACGAATGCCATTAGAGGAGACAATAATAAACTGATAAACCATATAAAATATACAAGTAGCTTGAATGCCTGTAGTTGAGACAACAATAAACTGATAAACGGTGTAAAATATACAAGTAGCACGAATGCCATTAGAGGAGACAATAATAAACTGATAAACCATATAAAATATACAAGTAGCTTGAATGCCTGTAGTTGAGACAATAATAAACTGATAAACCATGTAAAATATACAATTAGCGCGAATGCCTGTAGAGGAGACAATAATAAACTGATAAACCATGTAAAATATACAAGTAGCGTGAATGCCTGTAGAGGAGACAACAATAAACTGATAAACCGTGTAAAATATACAAGGAGCGCGAATGCCCGTAGAAAAGACAATAATAAACTGATAAACCATGTGAAATATACAAGTAGCGCGAATGCCTGTAGATGAGACAATAATAAACTGATAAACCATGTAAAATATACAATTAGCGCGAATGCCTGTAGAGGAGACAATAATAAACTGATAAACCATGTAAAATATACAATCAGCGCGAATGCCTGTAGAGGAGACAACAATAAACTGATAAACCATGTAAAATGTACAAGTAGCGTGAATGCCTGTAGAGGAGACAATAATAAACTGATAAACCATGTAAAATATACAATCAGTGTGGATGCCTGTAGAGGAGACAACAATAAACTGATAAACCATGTAAAATATACAAGTAGCGGGAATGCCTGTAGAGGAGACAATGATAAACTGATAAACCATGTAAAATATACAAGTAGCGGGAATGCCTGTAGAGGAGACAATAATAAACAGATAAACCATGTAAAAATATACAAGGAGCGCGAATGCCTGTAGAAAAGACAATAATAAACTGATAAACCATGTGAAATATACAAGCAGCGCGAATGTCTGTAGAGGGGACAACAATAAACTGATAAACCACGTAAAATATACAATTAGCGCGAATGCCTGTAGAGGAGACAATAATAAACTGATAAACCATGTAAAATATACAAGTAGCGCGAATGCCTGTAGATGAGACAATAATAAACTGATAAACCATGTAAAATATACAATTAGCGCGATTGCCTGTAGAGGAGACAATAATAAACTGATAAACCATGTAAAATGTACAAGCAGCGTGGATGCCTGTAGAGGAGACAACAATAAACTGATAAACCATGTAAAATATATATGCAGCTTAATACCCGTACAGGTGACAATGATGAACTGAATAACTCTTCATTATATAAACGTGGCCCAAATATCTTCAGAGAACATATAACTTAGTATGTTAACAGGAAAGATATGTTTGAAGTACAAATGCCTACAGAGAACACATGCATGAACCGTCAAAATTCTGAGTCAGGACTAAGATTATTACAAACTATTTTAATACAAAACAGGTTGTAACAAAGCTTGGTAAGCACATATTTAAAATATACTTGCAGTTTAAATGCATGTAGAATATGTCCCAGTAGAGAATAGGTGCAATCATGAAATAAATAGTAAACAATATCAAATATACTTTCAGTGCAAATATCTATTGGCATCTAACTAATGCACGAACCAATAAACAAAGTAACACATACCTGCAGTAAATACGTAAATGCATTAACTCATAAACGATGTAAAATTCTTGCGGGCCCAAATGAAGAAATCCTTGAATACGTTGTTTTTTTACTGTAGTATTGTAAGAAGCTGTTATACTGGAGTTTATTAATTATACACACATACTAAGTCCATGGCGATAAGCCACTTTGCTTTCTACTGGTATACTGAAAGTAGCATCGTGCAACTACCATGATAGTGTTTATATATACCAATCTAGTAGGAACACACCAGCCACTTAATTTATGCGATCTCCATAGCATAGTAAAAATAGACACAACAGAAGAGGACGTTTACATTCGAGATTCGGTTTTCTACCTGTCCGTGTCTAAAAACAAGAGCAGTTGTGTTTATTTTCACTAATTTATGACGAACGTTTTTTTATTTGTCATAGGTGTGTATTATGCAATTGTATATGTTCCCATTAATCGGTTAATTTTGTCTTTTCAACTTTCTATCCTTATTTTGCTTAAATGAAAAGTCGCGGGGTCACATGTACAGGGGCGGATCCAGATTTTTGTGGGGGATATGAATTAAGATCCATTCAACTTTATTGCAGTAAAACTAGATATATGTACACAGTAATGGACCCTAACTTCGACCAAAGCAGTAAACAGACAACATTTACTTTAAAGGCTTGGTATTTTTAAGCGTACATATATGCGTGATGCATCTATATATCTTGTCTATATATAGTATTTACTGCGGCGATAAAGGGGACTGGATCTTGATTAATACCGCCCCCCCCCCCCCCCCCCCAAAAAAAAATAAAAATAAAATAAAAAATAATAAAATAAAAAAATAAAAAATAAATAAAAAAAATAAATAAATCCGGATCCGTCCCTGTCTGAGAGCAGTCTAAGCCATGATTGCATAGATTGCTTGCGGCATCCATCTCAACTTTTGCGGGACTGTTAATGTTGTCTACGGATCATCAAAAATATGTTGCTGCACTACACTTGTTGTTCTCGATCGAGCATGTTATGACGATGATGATGGTGATGATGATGGTGATGATGATGATGATGATGATGATGATGATGATGATGATGATGATGATGATGATGATGACGATGATAATGATAATATCCTGTATTGCGGTTGCCTAACATACAGTTCCAGCCACATCCTTCTCCTAAACAGGATTACATTTACAATCCACTTTGTTGAACTGAACTATTTCAAACAATGCCTAGATGACCGCATGAAACACTGCGGATTTGCGATTTATCTCTTTATATTTTGAATATTTGCACATTAATCATATAGATAATCTCATTGAGGCAAACTTTGATCAAGGGAACAAACTGCGAGTGAGACTTACTTCGCTTACTACACGTGGTTACCTCCCTGGAGTAATGGACGATAAGATACGAGGGGGTTACCTCCCATAACAAACATGGATCCACAGAGCAAGAAGTCGGGCTCAGGCAGTTCGACCTTCAATTAAGCAAATGAGGCAACAAATGATATCAACTTTGTCACAGGTATGCGAAAATTTATGAACATGACTAACAGATAGACGTTTATATTATGTACACGGTCGAAGTAAAGCTGCTTATAAGACAAACGACCATAACATTACCAGAGATATTTGCAATGGCATGAATGTCGCACTATACCTATATTTCGGACATGTCTATTAATTATCCAAGTTTAAATGCAAATATAAAGGGTAATTTTGTATTAAACTTTTTTTAAGGGTCAAACTTTCTAGCTTACTATGCATTAATATTAAGACTTATTGAAAAATAATTTTTGATTAAACAAATTTGCATTGTAAGATGCAATATTGTCTTAAATGTAAAATGCTCTTAAGTCTTATTCTTTATGCTAAGTGTCCAAATGAACAATATATAACAATAACATTAATAAAGCCTGCTTTAAAGTAGACAATCTTTATCACCTGTTTAGTTTTCACTCTTCCATAGATAGAATATGTCTACCACTTATTGATAAACCTTCACACAATAATAACTTTTACTTGCTGAACATGTGCAAACCTTTCAGTAAATTGCAATATGAAGTCAATTTATATATAATGTATAAGAGTAACTTAGATTTTAATCCATTTTTGCTCAGATTATTCAACACTTCTAGCCCAAATTTGAGTGTGTTGGTACCCTCTTATTGGCATGGGCTAACAGAGTTAATTAACCTTTTTGTTATTGTCAGTTTCTCAAAAAAGTGTTATAGATGTTCACTTCAAACTTGGAAGAATTGTTCACTATACTAAAGGGGAACCTATTTGAAAATAGACAAGGTTACCATAACATTAATTTTGGCAATTTTTTTTTAAATTCTAATTTTCATTATACAACCGAGCACTGTGAAAGTGGAGCATGCAGTCAGCGGACAACTTTAGTTACTAGCTGCATTTTATTTATTGAATTCATTCTTTTTCTTTTTCAGAGATGACAATGTATATGTAAACCCTGACAGAACGTTTTGGTATAAGCTCCAGTTTCCTATAGGAACAAATTTTTCACTTGACATGACAAATGCTGCATGCTTTAATAAGTAGCTGCAAAGATGTTCTCCAAGTGCCTCTTACGTCGGAATGTGCTCATAAAACAAAAAACCTTAGTGCCTTCTTGGTGTCGATCGGTCATCTCTTTCAAGCCTTGTTTCAATCATAAGTGGAGACTACATGTCAAAGTGGCTCATGGTCGTTTTGGGGCAATGAACTGCCGTTTGTGTTTGCATCAGAATAATATTACCTTTCCATATTCAACTCTACCATCATACGAAAGACATTTGAGTGACGAAGGTATACCACTGGAAACAGTGTCAACAGATGACAAAGATTTCAAAGCTAAATCGTCTCAATTGAGTTCCAAATGTTACATCAGAGAAGACATAGAATATTCATATGAGTCACAATTGGATTTGGAAAAAGAAAAAGAACTTAACGATAATGCAAGAATGGTCTTGGAAACTATCAGAAAAAGCAATAAAAAGCTTGAGATGTTTCAGCAGGTATTGTCATATAGTGATACAGAGTTATTAAATGTGATTAAAAAAGTGCCAAGACTGAAGTTTAAACATTGCACCCAAAAAGCTGTGACAAACTGTAAAATTCTTTTACAGAATGGATATGACAGAAAATATATTAAGTCACTATTCAAATGGAGGACAAGTTCTGCAATTCTCTTGCAAGTGGAACCAGAAGATTTCAGAATCATTCTAAAAGACAAAATTCCAAGTGGAAACGTCCTGACCAAGCGACAATTGTGTCATTTTGTAGAGAGAAGAATAATGGCTAGTGAAGAAGACCATTTTTCCTTCCTCTCAAAAGCTTTGCATTGCTCTAAAGATACCTTGTTAAGCTCAACTAATAAACAGGATCAGTATTTCATTGCTCAACGATCTTGTCCGAGTTTGCTGAAAGAGAAAGTGGACTATTTGGTGGCTGAAGGTATTTCTGTGCAGGACCTTGCTAACTATGTAGCGATTTTACGCTACTCATTAGAGGCAATTCAAGAGACGATCTGTAGAATTCAGGTCGAGTATGGAGAGTTGAACATAAAGTTCCTAAAAAGTCTGTTGCTGAACAAAAACACTTGTCCTAAACCGAATCGTAATAGTCTCTTAATGACACACCTTGGAATTGCTTCAAGAGACATCCTCTCTCCTACTCAAAGACATTTCTTAGGGCAAATGAATGCAGTGTTGGCACTGGAAACACTGCAGTATCTACAAGAGAGTGGGTTCTCTCAAACTGACATTAGACAATGTATATATATACTTAGACATCCTATGAAAGACATTGGAAATGCTTTAAAGAAAGCTAAGAAGTTAAAACATGTAAAGGTACAAGATGATAAATCTAAGTTGATAAATGCAACTTTGTATCTTATTGAATTTCCAGTTGGTCCTAAGAAAAGTAGACAGAGCAAGCAAACTAAAAAAAATAATGTCAATAAAACATAAACACCAAATTGTTTTTTTTTTATGATACATGGCAGTAAAATATGAAAACCAAAGTGTTGTTTGTTTTATTGTGTGGCTTGTTTAAAAGTAAAGCATTACCAGAAATGAATATAAATATTTTTATAGGTAAAATAAAAACACTTTATCCACTTGACACATTACTCAAAAAAGATTCCTCAAGGGTGGATCTAGTTGTAAAAATAAGTTGGGGATGATTTTTATTCAAATTTTTTTTTTCAGAATCAGTATGCTTAACAACAGCTTTTGATTTTTGTAATGTACAGGAGCTGATTATAGTGTGTACCTGGTCCAAAAGAGATACCAATTAACTATGTTATATATATATAAAAAAGGATGCACGTATGTTGTAAATATTTATTATTATGTGAGTTATTAGTTTGAGGATTTTAGGGAGGGGTTAGGTGTTGCATTTTCAGTTTTCCTGTAATCATAATCTGCCCCTGGACCATATCACTGTTGATGGTAACAATAAACTGAAAAATACATTTACACACCAATTCACTTCTTCCTTCACAAGTCATAAAATGCATCTTCTCTCTAAACTCGCTGTTTTTTCCCCCTTAAAGTTTTAGTTAATATTTTCACAAGTTTTATTGTTATAGTCTCAGATCCCTCACGCTTAGTTAAAAGTGTTCTGAAATAAACCTCAATGTTTATAATTTATGTAGAAATATAGCTTTCCTTTGAAACCTACTCAGGAGAAATGATTTAACTTGCATACATGTAATGAGATTGTCTTACAAATTCATATTTATTTTATGATTTTATAATAATTTCATAGTAAAAGTCATTTTGTGTTTCCATCCCTCATACAAAAATATTTTGTGCATTAGGCTGAAAAAGTTCAAGGTTTGTTAAAGTGAACCTTGCTTCACTCATTTTTTTTTTGTTGGTCTTATTTGATTTTGTGTTTTTCTAAAATTCTTGGGGAAAAAAACAACAAATCAATAAATATAAGAATTGTGTTACATATTCATTAAATATAAATTTTGAGATAAATAGGAACTTAAACAAGAGATAATTTCTTAGCGGAATCTGGCAGATTTTGAGAGGAACCTTTATGTCAAAGTATTTTGACAACAACAGCAAAAATAAAGCTGTTTACACGGCATCTGATTTCTTAGAAGGAGGGCGCCCGTGGCGTAGTGGTAGTTTGCAATTTGTAATGCCTCTTACTGCTCAGCCTCCCACCTGGGTTTGAGCCATGGTCGGGACGAAGGACCTAATGTGGGAGGGTCTTTCAGCTGACCTGCCGTGTGCCAGTTGTTCTACCCAGACATTTGTCCGAGGTCTTCCTCCACCATAATAGCTGGACTTGGCTATAATGATTGTAACTGGTCGCTGCAATGTATCTCAAAAACAAATGATTTCTAAGAATGAACAGCTTTGCAAACTTTATTTTTAAGCCTTATTAGTTACCTCGCATTAATAGATAAATGCATATTATATTAAATACATGATTCATTATTAGTTGTTTCTCATTAGTAATGTTAATGATGTAATTGCATGTATAAATAATGCACAACTACAATAACTTAACATTATAACCATTGTATACATCCGTACGTAGCAATAACTAGACAGTTCAAAGTAGATTAAAACTGATAAATTATAATAATATAAATATCTAATTTCTGAATCAACACATCAACTGTTTTACATTAGGAACTTTGAAAAGCATTGATAATTTAATATTTCTAAAACAATACAATTGGACATGGTATTAAAAAACAAAAGGGCAACAGTTCAGTGGTAATTTCTTCAATTTAAAATAAGATTCAAAATGATAAATTATGATCATGGATATCTGATTTCTTAATCAACACTTCAACTGTTTAACGTTAGTAAATTTGAAAAGCATTGAATATTTTATTTTGTACACAATTACAATTAAAAATGGTAATAAAAACATAACAGGAAAACAGATTAGAAGAATTGCTTCAATTTTGAGAAATTCATGTTTTTCCTTGTAACAAATTTCTCTGCCTTTAGAACCTCATTATTTAATTATTACAAAGCAGAAAATAATACATGTACAAAGCAGAAAATAATACACGTACAATGTGTGAACCGAATTTTACTGAAAACTGACCAAAGAGCCGCAGTTTACACTTTTCTTTAAGTGCTCTTTTTTGTTGAAGGCCATTTCAGGTCTCAACTTCCGGGTGTCCACGAAAGTGAATTGTGGCATTGAAAATTATCGTGTATGGCAGGACTTCTTGTAAATACGTGACAATTTATGTCGAAATGCCTAAAGTAGTATTCCTCCACCCTGACCTCGGTATCGGCGGGGCTGAACGAGCTGTTATTGACGCAGCATTAGCTCTGAAGTCGCAGAAACACGAGGTCGAATTTGTGACGGCTCATCACGACCCTGCACACTGCTTTCAAGAAACTCGAGATGGGACATTAAAAATAACAGTTGCAGGGGACTTGCTCCCGAGAAGCATTTTTGGACGATTTTATGCATTGTTCGCCTATATGCGAATGATATATGCATCAATTTACCTTGTGTTTTTTAGTGGAATAACTGCAGATTTAATCTTCTGTGACCAGATATCGGCATGCATTCCAGTACTGCGGTTTTCTAAAGCAAAAGTACTCTTCTACTGCCATTTTCCTGATATGCTGCTTACAAAGCGAGAAAGTTTTCTCAAACGGATTTACAGAGCCCCAATTGACTATATCGAGGAGAAGACAACTGGCATGGCACACTGTGTTCTGGTCAATAGCAAATTTACAGGTAAATTCAAACAAGTAATAATTGTTTACCTTAAATGATGCCGTAGGTGGCCAGCACATTGACCGAATGATATATCAGTGATAACATATTCTACTCAAACCACCACCGTCAATAATTATACCACATTTTACAACATTGTATAAGGCGGTGCATGTGTCCGAGATGGAAGAGTCGCTGATTGTATCTCCTTGGCCTCTTACCATTTTAGTTTGATTTTTAGTTGGGTGTCTCCAGCTAAGCTGCAGTATGGCCATGGTACTACCCATCAGATATTTGGTGTCTCCCACCAACACACAAAAAAAGCTTGATGTCATTATAAAGAACATAATTGTGTTGCAGCACTGTTACAATAATTTATTTACAAACAAAATCACCAAATTGTTTCCTATATAACTCGCATTATGGAACCCATGGCCTGCTAGTTCTGAAGTAAATTTAATGTATCTTGCATGACCCAACGAACAAGTAAATATCTTTATAATGTTCGTTGAATTTTGCTTCCAGTTTCATGTCATATTTCATTTAATTCTTTTAACATCACATGACAACTTTCACAAGAAATTACAGGTATTTTTTTCTGGGAAGATGTTCACAGTCACTTCTTTTGGATTTTGATAATGAAATACTTTTCTTTTTTACCACAGCATCAGTATTTAAGGAAACATTCAAGTCCCTACAGAATATTTCGCCTACTATTCTGTATCCAATCCCAGACTTCACAGCATTTGATCAGCCAATAGATGAACCCACAGATGACCTATTGCCCAAACATAAGCAGTTACACTTCCTGTCTATCAACAGATATGAAAGGAAGAAAAACCTTTCCTTGGCCCTTCTTGCATTTGGTATGTTATAATGTTAATTACATTGTTTTGATGAGTCTGTAACACACACATCTCTTTATTTTATTTTGTATGCTAAAACATTTTGTTTTATTGGAAAAGTTTTCTAATTACATACAAAGAAAATATTATTTTATGTGGCAGAAGTTTTCTAAGGTCATTTAAAATGAGTTATTATCTGCTTTCTTTGTCACACTAAATGTCTATATTACTAGTCAGTATAATTTAATCAAGTTTGAATAATTATAGTAATAGGAGTAATTAGAACTTAAGAAAACAATTGAAAGCTTTTTTTTAAAGACTTTTTTTTATAACAAAAGGTTTAATTGCTTAATAATAATAATAAACTTAATCCCAAAATTAATCCTTTTAATCTATATAGGTCAACTAAAGGACAGACTGAGCAAGTCCAAGGGTGACAGAATCCACCTGGTCATGGCTGGTGGATATGATGACAGAGTCACTGAGAACAAGGAACATTTTGTGGAACTGAAGATGCTCTGTGATAAACTTGACCTGCAGGAAGACATAACATTTCTTCGCTCATTCAGTGATTCCCAGAAACGCACACTCCTTCATCATTGTGACTGTCTTCTCTATACCCCAGATAGGGAGCATTTTGGTATTGTTCCCATAGAAGCCATGTATATGAAATGCCCTGTTATTGCCTGCAAAAGTGGAGGGCCTCTTGAGACAGTGGTTGATGGAAAGACTGGATTTTTGAGGGAAGGGTACCCTGATCAATTTGCTGAAGCTATGGAAAAAATTGTTGAGGATCCCAAATTGGCCAAGAAACTTGGTGAGGCTGGAAGGGCCCATGTAATGGAGAAATTTTCATTCAAGGCATTTACAAATCAGCTGGATAAAGTTGTAAATGAAATGTTAAGCAAATAAAACATAATCATGTGTGTGTTATTTATCATGCAATTATTAACTGCAATGAATTGCCAACAATGACAAAACTGATTGACATTTTTCTTGTCTCTTCATTGTTTGGTTTTAGATACTTTTTTAAAATTATTTGACGTTTTTATGTTTATTTTGCTTGATCACATTGTTTATTGCAAACAATAAGAATATTAATACAAAATATTTTCCATATACAAACAGAAGTAAGTAGACGAAAAGTAGTTCACAACGTGTGAAAATTGCCTCAACTTCTTAAGCAGAAACTGCAAAGTTCAGTCCAATGTACCCTATACATACACAGCGTTTGGCAGTTTTTTTGTATTTTGGCTCATTTACTAACATTTTTCATCATCTCAACACATTTGTACAACATGTGAGTAAAAAATTGTAAATTCTTAACCAAGTGACAGCAGTTTGGCATTTTAATTACATATCTTTGGTAATACAGTACTGTTTATATAAGGAAAGTGTACATAAATCTTGTTTATCTTTTTGGAGGATCATTCTTTTTTTTAATGACATTTTTTATGTTTGCATTATATGTCTTGAACATGGTTGAGTTATACACATTTACTTTACACAATATTCATGTAAACAATATATAAATAAATGTGTGGGTACTGATCTGAATCTTTTCCCTACCTATTAACAACCTAGCTCTTCTTTAAGTTTTTTTTTCAGAAAATTTGCCAAAGGTAAGTTTGGAAAACTTAATTTAAAAGTTTTGTTTGTAATAAAGTTATGAATTAACACTGGCATTTGTTTTCTGTTAAGTAACAATCTTGCCTATGAGGAAATAAGTAACAATCTTGCTTATGAGGGATTTTGATATGGCAAAAAAACCCTATTAAAATGCACTTAATAAATTTTCAATGGCTTGGAATTATTGAATGATACAAGAGGGCCATGATGGCCTACATCGCTCACCTGAGTGCTGGACACATTTAGATAAAATTAGCTAGGAATATCAGCAATGATAAAACAGACCAGAATAATTGTAATACATGTACACAAACAACATTTGGACAGTTTTATATTTTTTCAACTACATTGCCAAATATGAAAGATGGCGAAGCCCCTGGAGGCCAGTTTTTTTTTTTATGATCAAAACTTTTTATTCCCCCTGGCTGCTGAAGCTTTTGAGAAGGTTTGGTTTGATTTCAGTTGTCATTTAAAAATGTTGATGGATGTGTGACACTGGGTGATCATTATTGCTCAACCTGAGCATAAGCTCTGTGAGCTATAGATAATAGTTTAAATTTTGAATAACTACATGTACAGTTACCCAGTAGTACAGCTTTTAAGTCACAACAATATTTGCAAAACATACATTCTTCAGTCAGTACAGCATTTATCATGCTTAATTACACTGATTATTGACAAAAGTATTTTTTGTAAATACCCATATATGACGAATGCAGCCATTAAATATTAGACTGTCATTTAAGTAAATGTCAATTTTATGCTATGATTAAAGTCTTTTTAATATAAACATTGATACATTATCATTAAATAAAGGAACCGGTGTTTGGGAACGCTTTTGTAATATAAAAAGTATCAAAAGAAGCAACTTGCATGCAGTATAACACTTACCAGTTTATATATAAGGTTACTCCACTACTAAACAAGAGTCTTTGGTACAACCTATTTCTCAAACAGCACACTTTCTGCACATGTTTCCAACTTGAATTTTGTCCCATGATTCAGTTTATCATGCTTTTAACAATAGTTTGTTCAACGCCTGCACCACTAACATCCATTTTAACAAAGGAGTATTGCCAAAAACTATTTTATAGAAAAACTAAAACACTTTTACATGATGATGTCAAGGTCAAAAGCAACAGTTGAGTTTGTTAAATTTTCCTACCAGATCAGTTCTTACTTCTCAACTTGCAACACAAAATGTCTGGCATATTAATTCAAGGGCCTATTAAAAGAAAACTTTACAGTTGTGTTGTGGTTATACACTAATATGTTAATAAAAGAAAGCAAAAAATGTGTGTCCATTTTACAATGTATTTATTTCCTGTGCATGATACAGAATATTGAGCAGTGCCTTTTGTTCACCTAATTTTGTCTTCGAGACTTAGTTATCTTTTCTTTGAATATTAAAACTACCTGCCAGATTTCTTGGATGAAGCAAAAACTTGTAATATGGATTTTACAATCTGTAGCATTTAATTAAAAGAAATGTGACAAGATTAATGGAATTATTTTTTTCTGCACTTTTGGGGTGTGGTTAAATTATTACTGACATCCCTAATAATGCTGTCATCTGCACCTAGGGTCTTCTTTCTCTCTTTCCTCATTGGCAGCAATTTCATGGCAAAAATAAAGATTTTCAATAACACAATAATTATTTTACATTTTTAATAATTTCTTGATACTGCAAACTAAACATAAAAGTAATGAAAATGCATATAATTCTGACGTTTGGCTGTTCAACCAAACATTAAAATCTCATAATCTGCACCAACTATGGGATTTTTCCAAAAAAATGAATTCAATTGTTAAATCTTGCTACAAAGAAAGTGTATTTTCAATGGAAACTAGTATATTCTTGAAATCTCAGCTAGCTGAGTTGCTTAAAAAAGCTAGACTCATTTAAAAGGTTAACAGAATTTTAGTATGTTAATAACTTCATTTTCAGACAATTTGAAACATCAAAGGATTCATACTTAAAAAATGTGATCCCTACAGTATCTGACTTAAAACATGTCAGATTTACTAACCGTGTTAGGTACAAACCTGTATAACCAATCAGGTTTAACTTTAAACAAGTCAATAGTACAATATAAAACTGCTTTCATTCTATAAATTGATGGTGATATCACTCGATTTTAGTCATTTCTGTATGATGATTCTTCACAATCTAGCTAATTTTAGGGATTTGTGCTTCCACATTGAAAAATAGTTCTTCCATGTATTAATTTAAAATCATATAAACACCTATAAGCCTAGGTTTCTTTTTAATGAAAAGTTTATATATATTAAGTAGAATATTTAATAATATATAACATAAAAAATTATTTGTTGATTATATCAAAATATTATGACAATATTAGGTTTTGAAGCTTACTTTCGCTTTCAATGTATGTGACCACATTTGTCTGACAGCTTTGAAAGTGGTCCGTAACCATAATCCTTTGAGCACTTTCACAATCGTTTAGTCCTGTGTTGACACTTTGCAACTGCTTTAGGCAGTAACCTGATTAACCCATTGGGTTAATATAGGTATTTACGCACGTCCCTCTAGACAGTGTTATATGAACATGTGAAGCTTAATAAATAGAATCACATCAAGCATTAATCTTACAAAGACGTAACATGCCCCTTAACAAGGCACTGCCCTTTGCTTGGCTAATAACCTTGTGGTATGACCTGCATGTCATTGTGTAATGTAAGTTTTGCATGAAATCACAATGAACGCGGCACTGTAGCCACTTTAACTGGAAACATCCTCAGTAAGATAAAGTTACAATCCACTATTAGTGACTGAGCAAGGAATCTTGACATATGACACAACTTGTTATCCATAAGCAAGAACAGCTTAACAAAACTCAGATATCCTGGAGTTACCCTTAATTCGACATTATTAAGCATATTTGTCTTCAATGTGTTTAAAAACAAGCTGTATAGTAATGATAAAATACTTAAGTATCAACTTCTGGCTTTAAACAAACAATATTTTTAAACTAGTAAAATATATATTAGAGATTAAAAGAACACTGGTGAATTAAGGAAATTGTAAAATTTCTCTAACGTGATGATAAAATTGTTGAATTTTTTTGTTTCTTTATGTGAAATCTCAGCCCAATCAGGTCTTCTTTATCTTTTTCCACGGTGGTTGAATATCTTCTTCTACAACTTCTTTCTCTTCCTGAAATATTGCCACAGGTTGTGTTCTGAAAAATGCAAAATAAAAGATTAATATAGCACAATTTAATGAATTGTTAACAAGTAGCTTCTGCTTAATACATCAATTCAGCTAAATCTTATCATATGATTCATGCAAGGTGACATAAATGAATTTAAAATTTATTTACTTTTCCATTCTCGTTAATGCTAAATTCAAAATTGACCCCCACCCCTCAGGTGAAACTGCTATGAGAAAGATATAAAAAAGTGTTGTATTCCTTCAACAATGTTTTTGTTTTGCTTTTATTGACTGGTGTGATTGGCAGATAGTGTATTTACTTATGACATAATTCAAGTGCTTAAATATAATAAATTTTTGTAAAAAAAAACATATTAACATACTGCTGACTTGGTTTTGTAAAGAAGTAAATTGGCTTTACCCATTTGTTTAAAACATTAAATAAGGCCCCACCTTCCCCTACCCAGAACATTCAAAAATAGTTTTCACTTAATTGGTCATACAGAACATGTAATAATGGCTCTCATTAAGGGTTTTTGTAAGGGACACATAATATGGCTTCATTAATTATCTAAGGAACAGGTAATATGGATCTCACTGATTTTTTTGTAAAAAGACTGTCATATGACTCTCATTAAAAAATTTAAAGCACATGTAATATGGCTCTTGTTATTCTGTGTGTAGGGAACATGTTATATGGGTCTCAATCAAATAATAATAAATATTATATGGCTCTCAGATATTAAAAATATGTATGGGAGATGGCTTTCAACCATTTGTTCATACAAATGTAACAAGGCTCCCAGTCATTTTTGTTAAAAACATAATACATTGCTCACACATCTATGTATTGAACATACAACATAATCATCACTTGGTTATGTGAAAATAAAATCTTACAAATGGAGTGCACTACCCAAAAAATAACCAAAACTTACTTTTTGTAGGCTGGAGCAACATAAAGTGGATTTTCCTCAGCTACCTTGGCATGTCTTAGAATAGCCTCACGTGGGTTGTTCTCATAGGGGTCTTCTTTAGCCACAACTAGCTGTTGGACAACATACTGTGACAGTGTACCACCCTTGTTTGCAAGACGACCCCCCTCACCTGCATGAAATATCAAACAATACACGTAGTATAAACATAAATTGATAATTTATTTGTCGGGTTTATCATTCCATCAACAGTACTTCAGTTATTTAGAGAAGGTGTCCACTTGAAGCAGATATAGTGTTGCAGTCTCTTTGTATAGCATGCCGTAAACAAATGGCCTGATACCACACTCAGTCACATTATCCTGACACCAGACCAGCAAGTAAATGAACTAACCTTATGTTTGCCAGCAGGCATTAGCAAGGGACATATACCATTTCTAATGACTTAAGACTGTCACGGCAGAGGATCGAACCTGGGGCCTACAAAACGCTCTACAGCACAACCAAGTCAGGTAATATAATTTGTCAATTGTAGTTATCTGATTACACTTGGAATACAGCAGGCAGGGTAATGTGGTACTTGGCTTTCAAACAGACTTTAATTGTAAAAATGTGTCTCAAGATGTGCATTGTTTATAAAAAAAATAACCTTATTTGGACAAATCAACATGAAGGGCACTATCCATTGCGACCTGTACACTCTAGGACTACTGACATGACACATGACACCATAATTAATTTGCCCAACCCTTAAAAGTTAAATACAGTTGACTACAGTTGAGATGGTTTGAATTGGTACCCAACCCTTAAAAGTTAAATACAGTTGACTACAGTTGGGATGGTTTGAAGTGGTACCAATCAGCTTTCCTTTGTTACTATATATAATTACATGACAAAGTCCTATGAGCATTGCAACATATACCAAACCTTGAAAAGGCACAGGACAAAGGTATTTACATGCAAGCCAAACATAAAACAAGAACAAAATTTTGAAGAGTCATTTAACTAAAACAGCAAATCATTTTCTTTTTGGTTAAAATGAGCTAATGTTGATCAGATAGGATGATGCACAGTTGCTGTTGGCTGGTATGCATTATGGCAGACATCTCAGGAGATTGTAACAGTACTGTTGTTAACTTTGTGCAGGGCAGTTATGATAATTACATGCATTTTCATGTCCTGTCTATTTATTATATATTGCAACAACGGACCGGTGTGGTATATAAAATACTGATTTTAAGTTCTAAGACATTTACAGTACTAGTCTGTATCATACTGATGAGAGGAAGGTACAAAATACAGTTAAAATTAAACCCTTTCAAAGAAGTAAATAAAAAAAAAATCCACCCTAAGTGGAAGCCAATCCCACATTCCCCTCACTATCAACATTTCTTCTGGAAATCTTGGGGGAAACCCTGGTTACATGTAAATGTGTTCTATATAGCATTACATGTATAAATAAACTTTAAAGAAATAAAGCTGCACACTTCTTAACTGAAAAACAAAAACATCAATAGTTATACAATTATCAAATAACACAGAATGGAATGTTACCTGGCCCATATATTGGTAGATCAGGTCTGTGAGATTTAACAGGGTCCCTACGAGCCTTTTCTTCCTGCTTTTTGGTGCTGGTTTCACGGTTCTGTCGGAACATTGGCAAGGCATAGGCTGAAATAAAATGTTGGTTACACATATTAAGAATAATTAAAAACATTCAACATGTGAAGATGCAAATAGTTGAAAATAATTTATATTATGGTACAGGTTAAGGTAAATACTTCTCCTGAGACAAACACATTAACATGTACCTAAAACTAAGTTCAAAGACACACATTTACTGCATAATGTAATATGATATGCCACAACATAAAAGAATAAAATAAATTTTTATGTGATTTAGATTAAAAACAAACAAACAGAAAGACACATTTTAAATTGAATTTATATGTTAATATTGAATTTTGTAGACCTGTACAGAAAATCATTTGTAATTTAATGATTAACTTAGTTTTTTGTTATATCCCACCGACACAATTATGGTCATACTGGCAACGTCCAGGTAACTATTGGTGGAAGAAGGTCCCAGACTTATATCTTGGTAGAACCACTGGTGCACAGCAGCTAAGCTGGAAAACCTCCCCACATGAAAGTTTTTGCCTTGAATGGGACTTGAACCCAGGCGATGAGGGGCTGAGGTGTTACAAGACGGCGACTCTAACCGCTCGGCCACTGGTGTGCCCCTAACAAATAATCATGACTGTTAATCAAAGAAAAATGTCACTGAAAACCTTTGGTTTTATAATTTTGTTGTTATGTTATCCAAGGATGAGATGATAACTTACGTGTGATAATCTGTCTAGATGCCACCACCTCCATCTGCTTGACTTTAGATGGCTTCCTGGCCATACATAACTTGGCTCCTCTGAAATGTAGGCAACAGACACACATGGTAACGGTTAAGGCGAATATTAGCTGTAGACTAAGAAATATTTGTTAATTTTGTTTAACATTTCAGCACACAATCTGCAGTTATTGAAAGGTGATTGTTCACTAGCTGATACGGTGTACAAGCCTGAATTGAGCACATGACCCAGTCACATCTTTCAGACACTGTCCAAACATTACTAGAACCATCCCCACATCAAAGAAGACATTAATCATTTCACAGCAATGAAGAGGACTTGCAGACAATTAGTTGTTAAACTCTTGTTTTTTTAATTTACCACACGTATTATGAATTGGGAGATGATCATATTTTTGAATAAAGAATATGCAGTTGTTAATATCTACATTAAATTTTTTTCTAAAAGTAATGTGTATTCAAACCATCATTATTCCTTGTCTTTTGTTACAAAATACCAATAAAATTATAGTCATATTGGTGACATCCAGTTTATTATTGGTGGAAGAAGAGCCTGGACTTATATCTCAGTAGAACCACCAGCGCACCGCATGTTAGCTGGAAAACCTCACTCGACAGGTGACAGTGCCTCCCACCGAAATTTTATGCCACTTAGTGAGGGGCTAAGGAGTTCCGACTCTAACAGCTTGGCCAGGGGCACCCTCAAACCATGTTTAAGTTCAAACCCTACATTAATGAAGCTTTATGGTAGACTTTAACAATATTCTAATACATAGTCAGGGACAGCATTTGTCAATATTTTTAACTTAATGGTTTCAACTGTTTGTTTGTACTATTACAAAACCCCAAAAATACATCAATTACTGACCTGTGACTTTTTTTCTCATCATAGTAAAGTTTGACAGCACCATCTCCACAACCAACAACAAACTGATTCAGTCTAGGATGCCAAATACATCTTACCACACTCTGAAAAAAGGAAGCATAAAATTTTGTTGTATCTGATAACAATAGAGTAAACAGACCAGAACAAATCTACAAAAGGACTTGTACTTATTACAGATTGTCAAACATGATCAACACAGCACACAGTCAAGTTGCATACTAAAATATTTATTCAGGAGAGTTGAACTACCGCCTTTGTTAAAATTATTGTAAGAAATTAATTTTTGCTTGATTAGATGTCAAACTTAAGACAGTTTTGAGTACTTTGTACAATATTCTTTTTGTGATGTAGACATTTTTTTACTGAGCCAAAAATACGTATTTATAGCTGTTGATACTTTTTGCAGAGCAACCTTTAATTATATAGGTCCATACTGGGGATGTCCATCTAAGTATTGATGGAGGAAGACCCACGATAAATTTCTGGGTAGAATCACAGACGCACTGCAGACCAACTGGAAGACCTCCCCACATGTAAGTTATTGCCCCACTCCGCCTCAACCACAAACGCTGAGGGGCTGAAAAGTTGAAAATTAGCGACTGGGCCACTGGCAACCCCTTTACATTTTATCTTAAAGCTTGAACCCATATGAAAATAGTTACAAAATAAGTATTTTCTTACTGAGTCAGAGACTTCTAGTTCTGTGAGTGTTTCTAGAGATTCTCTATCCATGAAGAGTAACTTCCCCTTTCCTTCATTCTTCTTTATGGAGATTCCAGTCAGCACTAGTTTGTCATCAGGACTAAATAAACAGTCTGTCCTGTAATACACAACAAGACAAGTGAAGATAAATTTAAATCTAAGTAAGAAACAACAAATCTATAACAAAAATTACACTATATAATATTAATACAATACAAATACAATATAATAATACACTTTTTAATAGATATAAGTATTATGTATTAACTCACTAAGAGGATCACCTTGCTAAGTGGGACACTTAAAAAAAAAGAACAGCAGGGGGTCCTCTTAATGAGGTTTTGCTGTATTCTTACATTGGGAAATAGTTGGTCAGGTTATTTCTTTCCTGTAGAGGTTTCTTAAAGTTCCTGATGTCCCACAACTTTAGGGTGTCATCACCTGAAATAGATCAGAGTCATTATGTTTTGTGCTGAAAAACTTCTCAAGATAGCAAATCCTTTCAATCCCATTTAAAGGTGGTGTCAGACAGTTTGGACCAAAATTTCCTTTCTCAAATAACCAAAATATCATTGTTACCTGAAAAGTTCCTGCAAAATTGCTGTTCATTGACGTCCTAGATCTGCGTGAACAATCAAGCATAAATCACAATTCGTCTTTGCAAACAGATATTTCCTCTCTGAGTCAATTCACGCTGTAGAGATTTGCTAATTTAAACTGGCTCAGAAAGAAAATACCTATAAGCAATGACAAGTGGGGAATTATGCTTGACTGACCTAAGCCAGGCATCAATTAACAGCATTTTGCAGGACTTTTTCAGGTAACAATGACTTATTTTGTTACTGGAGAAAGAAATTTTGGTCCAAACTGTTTCATAACACCTTTAAGAGATGAAAACAAATAAAATTAGCCAAAAACAACAACTTTATAAAATGTAAAATTTTACCTCCTCTTGATGCTAATACTTTTCCATCATAAGAGAAACACATGGACGATGTATCACTCCCATTTGCATGAGCTGTCCTTAATGTCATAGCAATATTAACCTGAAATGACAGAAAACATATAAAAATACTCACTGATAATTGAAATTATATGACATACACTTGCAATAAAATCAGCCTCTAGAGACTTTACAAAGCATGTTTGGTTTACAATTCATGATAATATAATAAAAGAATCCTATCAATATCCCAAGTTTGTGGAGAAAACCATGACTAGCTTTCACTTCCTTTCCAATACCTTTCCTAGTACATGCAATGAAAAATATTTGGCATAAAGTATGTTAAATAGAGGATCTAATATGAGTGTTCATTAGATACTGAAAATATAAGATGAGTTAAATGAAAGGATACAGATACGAGGCTCTGGTTTGGGAGAATTGGCACAATAGATAGTTCCACACTTGATTCAACCATTTTTCATAAAAAAGGGAACAGATTTATTTATATCATGACTAAAATGTTATTTTTTATTATTAAAATAAAACTGTCCAAGAAAATGCATAAAACGGCGACAACAAAGTGATCAGGAAATGGAATATACACTACATATACTTAATGACGTCACACTACGATAATGTCGTCACACTACCATAACTAACTAGTGAGTTACCAAAAATAACACATCAGTGGTACCTCACGCTCGCATGGTAGGTTATATGATAAAACCAAGTATTTTATCACCTTAATTGTAAATTACAAATGGCAATGCAAGCAGTTGTCAAGATGACACAAAAATGTACTGTCAGCAATACTGTTATATGCTCAAATTAAAAGGATATTTTTGTAAAAGATTCATTGCATTTGTCAAAAAGATTATTACAGGCATGATTTATCTTTAACCAAATTTTAAACATCTTAAAAGTATAAAAAAAAACCATCTTTTGATCAAAAGGTAGACAGCTCAATTATTTCTTCATTGTTTCAATTTTCAAATCATTAATATTATGTTTTTGTTATACAATCCAGTGAACAACTACAAATATTTTAGTAATGTCAAGTTTTTTTGTGTGGAAGAATACTCCAATACAAATGTCTGGGTAGAACCACCGGTGCACTGCAGGTCAGCTGGAAGATCTTCCCACATTAAGTTCTTCGCAGAACTGGACTAAAGCCTACAAAGTGGAAGTACAAGCAGTCAGAGAAGTTACAAGTCAGCGACTCTAGCACTACGCCATGGGTGTTCCCTTAATATTATGTAGAAATCTGTTAACATACAAAGGATCTGTTATGGTCCCAGATTTGTATGGAGCCATCCTGGCAGGCTGCAGCCACCCACCTGCCATCAGGACTGTATGTACAAGCTGTAGGAATACACCTGCGACCCTGTGAGGACTTCGGCTTTAACACATGTCTCTGCTTCGACCCAGCATCATTCACATCCCACAGTCGAACAGTTCTAGATGAACATGTACCAAATTTGTTTGTTAGTTTGTTGGGTTTGTTTTGTTTAGTTTGTTTTTGAAATACATTGCAGTGACGATTTATGATCAACGTCTAGCTCTTTGGTGGAGGAAGACCCCAGACACGCATCTAGGTAGAACTACCGCATCGCAAGTCAGCTGAAAGACAAGCAACTACCCTTATATTTGCTTGAGCATTAAGATGGGAGCTATACCACTACCATTTTTAATGAATTTGCTACGTCATGACACAGGATCATACTGTACCTGGGGCTGACAAGCTATTGACTGCACATGTAACATATTTTATAAAAATTTACATATAAGACTAAAACAATCAAAGTCAAGAGGCTATTCATCATAAATAGGACAAACAAATAACAATGAAAAACAAATAACAACTTTTCTACAAACAAATTCTTCACATACGAAACTTGGAACCATTCCTATCTGATTGATGCATAACACTAGACAGAAATTTAACTGTTCTCTAAAAAAGTGTCAGAAAGACAGAACCTGGTACACTCGTAGCAGAAAAGTAAAGATCAAGGGTCAAAAAGAAAGGTTACTCTTCAAATAAAAGCAGGAAAAGCATGTCTACGGACAAAGAATTTTGCCCATGATTAGGAATTTTCACTTATTTTCAAGTAAAGGCAATGATATTTAAGTCTTTAAGTCAAAGTAACTACAAATTTTATACATTGCAAGGAAAAGTTAATGCTGTGATAGGTCTACAGATGCAAAGTTCTAGATATGAATGGTTATGTTATTTATAACCTTGAAAGTTAATAGCACAGAAATTTAAAATTACATGCACATATTTGCCAAGATACAGAAAAGATCTTGAGACACTTAGGCCATGTCTTTTAAAAGTTTATTGACATACTCTGTTCACCAAATACTTATTAAATGATTTCTTGAACTAAATACACATTAAACAAACAAAAGCCTTACCCATCATTAGAACAAGTCATGAACTCTGCCTTGACTTTTGGATTAAAACATCCTGTGTTTAACATGGCAACATGACCCTGTAAAAAGAGACAGTCTAAAATGTTTATATAGTACATCTCTTCAGTTAAGTTGAAATTTTATATTTTAATTTAAAGCAAGTTTTTGTTATTAGCCAGAAAAAAAGTGTGCGAAAAGAAGAAAATAAACTATTTGACATAGATGCAACATTAAAAAAGTTGAGTGTAGCAACTATGAGCCATTATTTTTAACTTTTACTCTTTAAATCTGTTAACATCTTTTACAAACAGACATGAATGTCTAACATCCTGGTAGAATAAAATCCTGATCCTGATTGGTCAACTTTAACCTTTTCACTACCAAGCTCTATATGCAGCTATATACAGAGGGTAAATAAGGGAAAATAAGGGAAAATCAGCATAGCTTATATGTAACTCATCCAAACTTTTATTGGTCTATACTGCATATACTACTTAGATAGCAAGGCTTGTTATGTTGCATATATGTTCTGCACTGCCATTGGTGTTCGTACACACATCCTCTCGGACTATTCATGGCCACCGATAGTTCAGCACAGTATGATATCGTTCAAAGCAGCCAATGTAAATTCTAAGTTTGTCATCACACGTAAGGCAGATTGTCTTGATGGACCGCATAACATATAGTGCTGCCTTCACTGTGTAAAGCATGCTGTGAACACCTGGCATGATACCACACCCAGTAACATTACCCAAACACCGGGCCAACTGGTCGTGGAACTACCCTTATTATATTTGCTTCAGCGTTAGAGAGCCAGCTATGTACTCACTACCATTTAACAACTTTGGTATGTTGTGACCGGGGATCAAACCAAGGTCCTCTGTACCTGGAGCTGACGCTCTACCAATTGTGCTACCAGGTCCGGTCATATCAAGGTAGATCTTCAATACTGGCCAAATCCTTTTAAATAGGCTTAGCAGATTAGTAGAGGAACACTAAGACAGCAAATATATGCTGATATAGATCTGCAACATTTGTCAATGCCTCAACAATTTGTGCTTATTAGGCTATGGGTTCCATCCTGGAAGCTGTCTGAGCAGGACCTACACTTGTTGCTGATGAATCTCTAGCAATATGTCTTTCCAGCTTTGCAAGTAGATGTATGAAGTCAACTTAGTAAGAGTTATTTACTAAAACAGACACTTAGGGTTGAAGGGGGTACCCGACAGTTTGCCTTTATCTAATACATGTAAGTGCTGGGGACTTTGTGCATCACTGCTGCATAAACTTATTCTTTCGTTTAAGTACAGGCTGTTTATAACATAACCTCATTTGTTTTAGACAGTACAAATCATGAAATATCGCTTTGAGTGTTAATTACTTCAAATCTATAAATATCTTGATTAGATTTTTTTTTTAAACATAGACATCTCAATCAGAGATGATTACCTAGATTGATTGTAAGGTGAGCTCAAAAAGTAAGTGGTCGGATTGCTTTCTTAGTTTAAATTAAATAACAGTGCAGCATGGCTCGAATTTAAAGACATTTTTGTAATAGCAAGAGGAAATGCATTTTTGTTATATCATATGAAGTGCTATGCTTCACTTTTCACACGGATGTATGGCATCAATAAACAGCATTCTGTTTTCAGTTAATAACAATTTTGGTTCCATGAGAGAGAAAGAAATGGTTCAAGCTGTGGGATACCACCTTTAATACTTCTACAACCCACCTTAGTCTGTGCCATATCTGTGAGGTATTGATCTCCTCTCTTGCATTCAAACTTCTCAAACCCATCCCTGTCAAGAACCTTGGCCTGGGCGTTCCCTGCCACCACTAGAATCATGTCTCCAGTAGAACTGTATTGTAACTGCTTGATGGGATGGCTAGATGATGTAAAAGAAAGATACTTAAATAATTTCTGTCACAAAGAGATGTACCCAGAAAGTTTTCTTATAGCTTAGAAAATATTTAAAATATTTTTCAATTTAAATGAGAAAAAATGATTCTTTATAGACATAGCAACATTTGTTAATTTGTACTTTCATCTTTATTAATTTTCAGTATCATATATGCTTTAAAAAGATCTCCGGCAATTATCCCAATATTAAACCATCAAAATGATTATTTTCTGTTTTTCTTATCAGTTGTTGTTCATTCAAAGTAGGAGCAATATTTTACAATATCTGAAAGATGAGTGACCAAAATAACAGGAGATTTTACCGTGGGTATTTCATTTTATAGCTTATTTGACCAAATAGATAGTGGCTTTTACATTGTCGGAAATAGGCTGAAATATTTCTGGTTCAATATTTATTCAAAATCTTAAAATCTAAATTTCTTTTGAAGAAAGGTCATCTGTTCTGTAAACCATCTTCTCCCCCTCTGACATCTTATGTTAGGATAATTTTTTTTGTTTCGTCATCCACCAATAATACTTGTGGCATATACAAGCTACAATAACTGTCAAATAATTAGGTCACAGTGGAAAACACCCCCACATGCAGCAAAATTTTATTAAAAATAGATTTTACAAAAACTGTCTAAAAAAGGCGAGAGCGACTTCAGGTTTATTATGATATTACCCGACATTAGTCGATAATTACTGGTTTGTTAGGGTTTATTATCACACTGAAATTCTTGTCTAAACATTTATCACAAAGGTGCAAAGGAAAAGATAACTTGACATCTTGCCAAATAGTAAGAGCAAATACCTAAAAGTCAGCACATCTAACCACTTAGCAAAGGATGTCACTAAAATTAATAAACATTGCAAACAAAATAAATTGTATTATAATGAACTTAAATTGTAAGAAAAATCTAACACCTGAGGCAAATGCAAACATTGCATATTATGTTCATTTTTGTGGTATTAATGTATGCATGCCTTGGACTTGTACTATTTCACGGACAATAACCAAAGCTTGGACCAAACGTCTATTTTTTACAGAATCCATAACAAAAAACATTTTTTTAAAGCGACATTTCCATGAAAGTTCTACATACCATTCACAGGGCCTGAGAGACCTGAAGGATTTGAGACTGGAGTCCATGCCAGCAAAGTCAAACAGTTTCACATCATAGTCCATTCCTCCTGTGACAAGACGAGCACCAGAAGGGTCCAGAGCTAGAGCTGATACCTGCAGAAAAACATTGAGGGTATCTCTCTTTGTTTGTATCTTAGATGTGTTTATCATCAAACTTAGAAAATATTATTTTATTTGGAGACAGTGCTGACATGAAGCAGATATAGCTCTGATTCCACTGTGAATAGCATGCTGTGATCATCTAGAATGACAGCATACCCAATCACATAGTCCTGAGACTGAGTCAACCAGATGAGGAATACTATTATTTTTGCTCGATCCTCACTTTAGTGTGTCATTCTCGAGGCCTCTCATACCAGGAGCAGAAGCTGTCTTAATGTCTTATTTATTTATTTGTTACATCCTACCAACACAACTAAAATCACATTGGTGATATCCAGCTAATTTTTGGAGGAAGAAGAATCCAGATATGACTGGGTAGAACCACCGGTGCACCGTAGGCCGGCTGGCAGACCCTTAACACATAGAAGTTCTCGCCCTGACAGAGACTGATACCCACTCGGTGAGGAGCTAAGTCAAACTCTCAGTCTCCCAACAAACTTTATTCAGTGGATCATTGCTGGTTAGCAAAAACTTACCTGACTTCTATGAGTCTTAACTTGGGTTGGAACATCAGTTTCTTGTTTATATTTATAAAGGATACTTTTTAAACTTGATGGCAAAAACATGCAAAAGTATGATTTTAAGTTTATTTACCCTTTGTTCATGGAAATAACTTTGGTCATATAGTTAAATATAGCAGAGAATAGGTTACAGGATAAACTTATATGTTGGCAAAATTTATATGTTAAAAATCTAAAAAAATACTTTCAATGTAGAAATTTTATTTTACAAAGAGCTGATTTTCAGAAAATAACTAACACATGTAATTAGGAAATAGATTTTAAGTTTCCATTGTTCTAACACCCAATATATCATAATTTCGAGCTCAGATGTTTTAAGGTCGTAGGCCCGAGTGATTAAATGTACTCATCTGACGGAGAAACTGTGATATATTGGACATTAGATCATGCAAACTTTAAATCTTTTTCCATTCTAACAGGATCAACAAAAAATTCTGACTAAAAAAAGGACACTTAAATGTGCACTACAATTAATGCAATGTTGTTAGCTTGTTTCCCCTATTTGGCGGTTCTATTTCATCACCGTGTACTTACTGGGTTTTTTTCTAAAAGAGTATCAACAACTGACAAAACTGCATGGTTTTTTTTGTTTTTCACAGTTTAATACTTATGTTATTAGCAACATCAAATTAATCTAAAAGAACATCATATCACAACATGTCAGTTTGGTCACCAATACAAAAATGGGTAGGAAAAGTACAGGGAACAGCTATTCTATTGCAGTAAAATAGTGCCAGTTTATGTCGTGATATATTGTTTATTTTATTACGGAAGAATGCTTATTTGCTTATGGAGGTAAAATACTGACAGTGTTATGTACAGTAGTACACCAGCGTTGAAGGTTATGCTAGTCAGGTTAAGGGTTGTTTAATGTTGTGGTTTTGATGACGTAGCATTCGCATAACTGCTAGAAAATAGGGATCATGCTAGAAAGTTCATTTGTTTATTTTTAACTGGGTCTCGAGAATGTTTTTGGTTTCGTGAATGTTCTAGAAATTCTTTGGGTATATATAAGGGCATGTTTGCAGATTTAAAGTAAGTTTGGATAAACGTTTGGACATAGAGTTTGGTCATATAGTTTGGTAATACTTGCAGCTTCTATATTAAATCTTTCTGTGTTGAAACTTATGTGGACTTACTATATTCTACAGTGATATAAATATTAAAGTGTTGAATTTGGAATTATATCATTTACATTCGTTTATTGTTCTACCTTTGGATTATTTCAACTGTGCTTATCTACTAGTACATTCTACCGAAAATTCTTCAGGATTATTTGACGTTGGATTATTTATTGAACTGTTAAAGGAACACCGCCTAAAGGGACAAACTGTAAGCTAACATTTATTTTGCTTTCTGAAATTTTGTCTCATTTATTTGTTGTTTTATTACGCCATAGATTTAATTGTTTTTTAGAATAAAACATTATTGTACTAGTTTGTTGCTGGCTTTTTCATTCTGTTACACCATTTTGTCGTTTGGTTAACGTGCCATTTTATAAATAAACTTATATAGCGACACCGGTCTTAACAACAAGGTTAGAATACAAAACAGCTGGTTATCAGAAAACAGCCAAAACATTTACAGCAGTTTTAGAAAAATCCATGTTGTCACAAACAGATAACCTCAATCTTAACGAAGCATGTCTGGGTTTTATCATAAATGATCTTATAATAACAACAATTCCTTCCACTTAACATGTGAGGGCTGATTGTGTAGTTAACTCCATAATCAATCTGTATAAAATATACAAAAAGATTAAAAAAATAAATCAAAAGATCACATTTGAATAAAACTTACTGTCTTCTTCCCATGGTCTAACTGTATCTGTAAACTGGATGGTATTCGACTGATAGGTGTCTGAAATGAAATGATAATTTATTCTACATTTTAATGCTGTTTTATTTGATAATTTGAAAGATAAATTTAAAATGATAAAATATCACAGAATGAAGCAAGATAAAGCTCAAAATTAGTAACTATGAAGTTTGGCAGCTTCTTGTTGTTGTTTTTCAATTCAACAAGTGAAAAAGATCCAAAATGATTCGACTTTTTAATGTTCTTTCAGAATAGTGAAGATTATCTTTTTTTAAGCAACTGCAACACAACCATATGACATTCCTATGTGAGTGTGCATATTTTTTTTCAAGTTGGTAAATCATATTTTCATGTTCACAACCCAATTATCACATACAAGTATTTCTCATAGAATATGTTCCATGCTGAAACAATGATTTCCCTTCAAAACATGTTTTTTATTACTCTTTAGAAAAGTCTTCTTCTGACACTTTCTTCTGAGCACTCACAATAACAAAAATATACTGAAAATTTGGGATACATGTACAGCTAAGGGAGGTGGATTATTGATCCATGAAGTAGCATTACATAACGCAGGTAACACTGATGTGGTGTGATATAGGAATGCAATTGACACATGTTTGACCTGAGGATATGGCTTCCTTACACTTAAGTTTTGGCAAATATGTTGCTGAATATATATACTGCTACTGGATATTTATTACCAAAATTAAAAAAAAATCATTAAAAAAAAAGGCTTTTTGGTGTATACTCAATGGGTGGGGGGATGGGGGGATGGAGGGAGGGATATAATATGCAAAACATGGTATATTACTTCAGCAATTTAGATCAACCAGTATTTCCCTTATTTCTTTTATATTTTTCAAGCATAATTTAAGCACAGTAAGACCATAGACAAAAGTATCCCAACTGTTCTAAAAAAAGTAGAGCCATTTGAAAACAACCTAGTTCATTTTAAGCATCCAATGTGTGTGTTGAAAGATAGCACGAGCTTTAGTTTTGGTTTTTGTTGTTCGCTCGATGCAAACTGTTGCACTCATCGAGGGGTTGGCCTGCTGACAGAATAAAAGGGTAATCAATGGTAATAGCGGCAATGCGTGTAACTAAGACAATTAATATAATCTGCATTAATGGTCAATAAATATAAAAAAATTGTACATAATTAATAAATTTAATGATATATTAATAGTTTTACCACAGACGCATAATGGAAAGTAATATAAATATATAAAATATAGAGAGAACTATCAACACACAGTACATCTCCACACACCATCTGAAAGACCTTCTTTGCATAAAACTTCACTAAGACTCAAATCCAGGTAGATCAAAGGGCAAGAATCAGGAGTTACAAAACAGCAATTTTCCCACTCAGTCCTTTTCAGGGTCTGCCCATTTTTTTTTTTTTATCAGTAAAATATTTTAGAAAGGAGATAGAAAGAAATACCTCCTCTTCTCCATCGGAACTCTCTCCATCCTCATCATCAGAATCTCCTTCAGCACCCCTGGATTTCCTCAAACTGTCATCAGTAGTGGTTCCCATAGCAGCATCAGCAGTTTGTGATGGGCCTGGTGCCAAGGATGGAGGTAAAGGTGGTCCAATCATGTCATCATCTAAATATTTTAAAGCACAAATATTTGCACATTATTCTAAAAGATCAAATATTTTCAATCAACAAGAATTGGATATTAACATTTGGACAAAATGCCAAGACATCTTAAACCACCAACAACAGCATACTAATAGTTATTCAAGTGAAGAAAGCACTTTGTCTCTGATATATGTCTGCACCATCTTAAGAAAACTTACAATTAACACTAAGCTATAAATACGGTGTTTAGCAAGCTAAGGGTTAATATAATTATTTTTTTCATATGATTACATTTTCAAACCCTACCTTGTGGTATTTATTTAAATCAACTTAAGCCATACTAACTACATAGATTGCAACAGGTACAAAACAATTCAAAACAGGAAAAACAAGCATTTGATAGTATTGCGGGCAAAAAAGTCCCCTAACGGTCCCTCAAAAAGTTCTTTAATTATCATACGCTCCTGTTTATTGCCATTTATAATTAATTTCCATCAATGTAGCTCAAACATTTAATTTAGTAATCACAGGATCCAGATTTTTTGTTGGACAAATGGACAGACAGACAGGGCAAATCTATAGTCTCCTCCCACCCAAACAGTAGTTGGGGTTCACATAATTTTTTTTAATTCACCTGGCCTAAATAATTGTTAACTTATCATGACATTTATTTTTGGCCTTTATTTAAGGTATAAGCACCTTAATGCACTATTATTTAAGGTAAGTGCACCTGAATGCGCTATCCAAAACTTTACGATTTTGCTGCAAGGTCATGCTGTGACCTTGACCTTCAAGGTTGCGACCCAAATATTGTGCGCGACACGTCATCTCAATATGGTGATCATTTCTGTAAAATAGTTGTAAAATCTGACTTCAAATAACAAAGTTATGGGGCGGACACAATTTTGCTGCAAGGTCATGCTGTGACCTTGACCTTCAGGGTAGCGACCCAAATCTTGCTCGCGACATCTCAATATGGTGATCATTTCTGTAAAATAGTTTTAAAATCTGACTTCAAATAACAAAAGTTATGGGTCGGACACAACTTTGCTTCAAGGTCATGCTCTGACCTTGACCAACAAGGTAGCGACCCAACTGTTGCGCGTGCATATTGTACACATTGCTACCTATTAACATACCAAGTTTCATGCGCCTAGCTTTAATAGTTTTTAAGTTATCAAAGGATCCAGATTTTTACCGGACAGACAGACAGACAGACGGACGGAGGGTAAACCTTTAGTCGCCTCCGGTGTAAACACCGGTAGGGGACTTATATGGCATAGAAGACTGACATAAAAAACAACAGATTAACACTTCTGTGATAAGCTCTGGTTGAAACGCATTGAAATCATAAGACAGGTTATGTTAAAAGTTGTTTGAAAATAACGTGCCAGTTGCAATGTACAAACTACAAAAAAAAATGCATTAACCAATCATCAGTGGCACAGTTGGTAGAGCTTTGTAATAGAAGGGGACCAGGGTTTGAACCATACAAAAACAAATCATTATTTATGCTTTAATTACATTTTTGAGGGGATTTTTCTCTTCTGTTTTACGAGCAAACATTTTTGTAGCTCCTAAATTCATTGACCAAAGAAATTTTCTAGTATTATTGTTAAATAACAGACCATTTAAAAGCAGTTAGGAGACTGTAAAGCAATGTATCTGTAAATGTTATAAAAGCTTTCATGTGCCAAGTTTAGAGACTACTCACACTGCTGGGTATGTTGAATAAAGTGGGATTTTCAATCTATATCTGAACTAAAGGACTAACAACCAAAAAAATGTTGGGGCAATGTTAAATCTAGCACACATACCTGACTCACTGTCACTACTGTCAGAGTCATTGCTGCCACTACTGGATTCATCCTCTTTCTTCTTTTTTGCCTCCTTCTTCTTTTCATCTTTGGGATCAACGGTCATGCTGACCCTGTTCACTCTATCAACCACCTGCTCTGCATCCTCATCTACAAAGTAATACAACAAATTGATTTTTAATTGAATTTTATTTTAATATGGGATATTACTGTAAAATACTCACAGATGCTCACAGAGTTCATAAATATTAACTTTACTCAAAATTTTCCATTTATTTTAAGTAAGAGTGATCAACCGGCGACAGAATTTGTAAATGGTTAACCTGCAAGGGAAGAGGTTTCTTTAATTCAGTATTTATTATGGTATGATTTTCTAAACATTTTACAAAAGAAAAATAAGGTGGATGTAGACAAGATAAAGCATGTCTGACCCACACCTGAATTCAAGATTTCTGAAACTAAAAATAGACAATGATCATTAAACTTTTTAGTCAACATATATCCATTTTACATTTCCTGAGGTTTGTTTATGTATTTATCTGTTGCCTATGCAACGTTTAGAACCATCTATTTTACAATTCTAAACATATGTTTTATCCAACATCTTGTTGTTCAGATAATAAAACATGAAAAAAGGCGCTCTTAATAAAAGGTATGCGACCGAGGCAAAAGCAATGTAAATCTGATTATATTGATTATATAAAAGAAGCAACTTTAAATCACCTCCATAAAAACTGCTGATGATTCATAACTATATATATGGAAGTATTTTATGCAAAAGTTTAATAAATGTGCTTTGAATGTTAAGCTTATTATTTCGTCTTCTTTGAAATTGTCAGAAAACAAATAAAATTTTTTTTAACTACAATCTGTTTGTTAAAACGAGATTGTCACAAATGAATAACATTTAGAAAACAACTTCTAACCCATCTCATGAAGTGGGATGGGATTGGGATTTTCTGGCATTTTTGCCAATACTGTGCACTGTAATCATTATAGCACAGGGGCACTTATGAGATGCCCAGGAACTGACCCGGCCAGTCCAATTTACTGACAACAACGAGTCAGGCGTAATGCTGTCCCCTTAGCCCTGAGCGTTAGAAGGGAAGCCACTACTACCAACTTTAAAGTCCTTGGTTTGACCTGGCTGGGGTTTGAATCTGCAAATTCCCAATCCAAAGCCAACGCTCTACCACTTGAGCCATTGTGGCCGGTCGATCTCAAGAAGTACAGTCAGGAAACTTACGTACAGCCTGAAGATTTGTCTTTTAGAATTTAATAGTGTGTCTGACAGTTTGCCTATGTCAAATGCATGGAACGGAACTTTTCTACTGTTTTAAAAGAATTTAGGTATAATTTCTGTATAAACTCATACTTTAGTAACTTTTGTATCAGCGTATGCGCCAAGTGTTGGCTGCACATTTTTATGCTCTCACAAATTATATTTCTTTGAATGTTATATATTGCTCTGTTTTAGTTAGGAATTGACATAGGTGTGTGTGAATGTGTGTGCAAGATTGTGGTTAAATGTCAAAATAAGTAGTTAAGTAGTTCTCGGCAGTTAACAATTTTAATTCGATTTCAAAAAATTTCTGACCATATTAACAAGAAAATATCAGCGCATGCTGTTTGGACTATCTCAAACATTAAAGGATCAGCGCATGAATCCAGTGTTGGCTACCATTTTAACTTTGGTAAACTTTTATTTCTTTTATACAATTTATTTGCAAAGTGATTATTTTATCTATTCGTAATTTTAAAGCTTGACTTTTTAAACTTTTATTTGCGTCTGTAAACTAGTAATAAAATAGGATGTGCATGTTGTGTTGAGCGCCTAGTGTGGCTGCTAATTTTGTGCTCTGACATTTTGGATTATTTCTTCGCGCTATGTGTAGGCTGCATTGTTTTGAGCTCCCAGAAAATTGACTTTTTCTATGATAAGTCGGATATGTACGACACTGTAAATTGCCATGAATATATATAAAGGTGTACTAAAAGGATATATGTGGGTTTTATGTGGAATTTTGCTGTGGGTTTCTGGAAATATCGATTTTAAAAATTGTGTTTGGGATTCTATTGGATTTTTACCTGAGTGTAATTTGCCTAAAGCTACAATGCGTGAACAGTTATCAAGGATTACAAAGTATGACCGGTGTACTCTATACAGTATTGCGTTGACAACATTAGATAGACCTAATCCTCCAATTCTCACAAGATTAAAACAGTTAGGAATTCTGAGGTATAGAGATTCTCGCGGTGGACTTGATAAATGCAGGCGTGTATGGGACACAAATAAAGGTGTTCATCTTAACAATATTATTACTCTCCCTCAGGCAATCCAAACTGTATCAATAGATGTGAACAAAGGTAACATTAAGGTGTCCAATCCAAAACACAGACATTTAAGTAAAATTAAACAAGTAGAGTCTGTACCCACCATTGCACAAAAATACCTTTCTGTATGTAGTATTAATCCAGGATCTGTGAAAAACAAGACGCTTTCCCTATGTGACTATATACAATCGAATGATTTTGATTTGGTTGCAATAACTGAAATGTGGCTTGGAAGCAAAGTTGATAAAACCTGCCTAAGTAAACTTATTCCAAACGGTTATCGCATCAAACATGTACCTCGCGGTGGTGGTGGTAAACGTGGTGGCGGTGTCGCTATCATTCTCAAATCAGAAATTGACGTCCGTTTGATCTCCTCAAGTGTAGACAAAGAATCATCATTCTCAAGCTTTGAGTACCTCGACTGCAACATTACAGTTAAAAACTTTTCGGTACGCTTAGCTGTCATATACAGACTGCCACCAACCAGAGAAAATGGATATACGACCAAAGACTTCCTTGAGCAAGACTGGCCAGCTTTTCTTGGAAAGTATGCCACAGATGACAAAAGTATCATTATAGTTGGAGACTTAAACTTCCACTTAGATGTTCCTAGTAACCGTGATACTGAAAGGTTTGAGAATATTCTTAAGGCTTGTGGTATGAAACAACACGTTACCCAACCAACGCATGTAGGAGGTCATATTCTCGATGTGATAATAACCAGAGACACAGACAACATTGTTTCACATGTAGACATTACCGACCCTGGATTATCGGACTCTTCAGGAAGGGTATCACGGGACCATTTAGCTGTAACTTTCAAGACAAAAAATCTCTAAGCCAGCACCAGTGAGAAAAACTGTTTCCTTTAGGAAGCTTGGTACAATCAATGTTCAGTCATTTAAAAGTGACATTAAATCCTCAAATCTACTAAATGATCACTCTCAAATTACTGATGTAGATAAACTGGTAGATGCGTATACTAGTGAATTATCAGAGCTTCTGGAAAAACATGCCCCATTACGCACCAAAAGTATCGTTCTGCGTCCTGATTGTGCCTGGTATACTGATGAACTACACGACGCTAAACACAAACGGCGAAAACTGGAGCGAAACTGGCGTAAATCCAAGCTCTGTATTGATCACCAACTATATAGAGAACAATGTGCTATAGTTAATAGACTATTGAAAGAAGCAAAAATAGCCTATTATTCTGACAAAATAGCTTCCTCTGGGCGCGACCAAAAAAGTCTTTACAAGGTTACAAAACATCTCGGTGAATCTAAAGAAGTGATTTTACCCTCATCCACATCATCTCAGCAGTTAGCAAAGGATTTCAGTAACTTTTTCATCAATAAAATTGAAGGTATTAAAAGTGACATTATAGAACAAAACCCATTGTCCATTATCAGTGAATCTTCTGTAGATCTAATTCTCGATACATCTGTTGTGACTACTTTGACAGATTTTGCACCAGTATCTGACCAGACAATAAAACGTATCATCTTAAAGTCGCCTAATAAATCATGTGAGCTTGATCCAATACCGACTTGGCTACTCAAATCTTGCATTGATGAACTACTACCGATATTGACGAAAATAGTTAATACATCTTTGGAAACAGCGTATGTCCCAGAAGTTTTCAAATGTTCACGAATACGGCCTCTACTGAAGAAACCGGGACTTGACCAAAATCAACTGAAAAACTATAGACCTGTCTCGAATCTGCCCTTTATATCGAAGGTTCTAGAAAAAGCAGTGGACGCACAACTAGAAACGCATCTTGCCTTAAACAACCTACATGAACCCAACCAATCAGCTTATCGGAAGTTTCATTCTACTGAGACTGCATTAATTAAAGTACAAAATGATATAATGCAATCATTTGACCATGATACTCTCCTAAATCGCCTTAAACAGGACTTTGGAATAATGGGTACCCCTCTAAAGTGGATGACGTCATATCTCACCGATAGGTACCAAACAGTGTGTATCGACGGCGAGTTGTCGGAGGCCGTTCACATGACATACAGTGTACCGCAGGGATCGGTATTAGGTCCGAAAAACTACATTTTGTACACAAAGCCTGTTGGATCGATTTGTAGAAACCACGGTCTATCTCACCACTTCTACGCCGACGATTCTCAACTGTATCTGACGTTCAAACCCAACGACAACGTGAGTGCTAGGGAAGCTCTGAATCGTGTTGAGAGCTACCTTTCAGACATTGTATCCTGGATGCACATTAACATGCTCAAGCTAAACACTGATAAGACCGAGGTGATTGTATTTTCGTCAAAACATAATGAACAGTTTGTTGGTGATATATCTGTAACCGTCGGTACATCTCAGATTAAACCGTCACCAGTTGTCAGAAATCTCGGCGCATTCTTTGACTCCAGGATGAACATGGAAAGTCACATTAACGCTGTATGTCGATCTAGTTTTGCTCAGTTACGACAGATTGGCCACATAAGACAATACATTACAAGTGACGCCACAAAATCTCTCGTCAACAGCCTTGTTACATCTCGACTTGATTATTGTAACTCCCTGTTGTATGGTGTACCCAAAACTACTTTAAACAAACTACAGACTGTACAAAACACGGCAGCTCGTATCATTTCCAAAACATCACGTTCCTGTCATATCACTCCTATTTTGAAAGAGTTGCACTGGTTGCCAATAGACTGTAGAATTAAGTACAAAATTCTGACAATGACCTACAAAGCGCTACATGACCAGGCACCATTGTACATCAAATCTATGTTAGAACTATATACCCCTAGGCGAGCACTCAGATCCCAGGATAATACTATGACACTTGTGCAACCTAGATGTAAAACAGTGAGCTATGGTGACAAGTGTTTCTCTGTATGTGCACCTCAGTTGTGGAATTCTTTATCAGTAACATTACGACAGTCAAATAGCTTTGTTTCTTTTAAGAAGTCCCTTAAAAGCTACCTTTTCATCCAACATTATGGATGTCAGTAAATATATCAGTTTTTTGGTACATTTAAGCTGCTGTTCTTTTATATGTATCATTGTCATATAGGGAAATTTGTTACATACATTAAGTGTTTAATTCTTACCAATATGTGTTCTGTTATTTTAGTGTTTAAAATGATTTTACGATCACTGTTTTTTCATTCTTTGTACTTACATTTTGATTTTATGTTCTAGGTTTACATGTTTTATGTTTTTATGTTTTGTCAATTTGTCACTGCTATTGTATATTTTTTTTTTTCAATTACTGTCTTTGTAAACCACCTTTGAACATATGTAAATCATGAAAAGGGTGGTATATAAATATGGAATAATAATAATAATAATAATAATAGTCCAAACAGAGACAACTTTATACACTACCTTTTGCTACACAAAACAAATTTTGAAAAGAATCACTCTAAATGTTCATTCTTTTCATTTTTATAAACAAGCAGGAAAGTGATCTCTTCTAAAAATTGATATCAGTGTCAAAGTGGACTACCCAGATCACGAAATAACGTGATCTTAAAAGTAAATTTTAATTAGTTTGAAAAAAGCTATCCCTGGAGTGTGGCTTGTAAAAGAAATGCCTGTTTGCAATGACAAGTAGGGATTTATGATTTTCTGTTCACACAGATCTGGGGCATCAATAAATAGCATTTTGCAGGACTTTTTTCAGGCAACAATAGCTTATTTGGTTATTTGTGAAAAAACTGTTTGGTCCAAACTGTCGGATACCACCTTTATGGGCATCCACATAAGTAAACTTTGAATGAGAGGGAACTTACATAAATATTTATAATATTCTACATTAATATGAATTACTAACTTATAAGACTATCATTTTCAAAAGCATAAAAGGTCACAAGAGTCTTTTTATAGTGAATCTGTCTGCTTTTTTTCCATTAAATTACATTTCAAAAAACAATAAATTAAGTCATCTCCCTTATTTTCCCAGTTGAGATGTCAGCCAAGTATATACAGCACTTGTTTGACATGTACATATTGCAGGATTTCATTTAAATTATAACAACTGCAAGCTGCACAATATTGTTGCAAGTTAAAATGTTAAAAAACATAATCCTTAGTTCTTTTCTCTTAGAAGGGTCTCACAGAACAGGTGCAATTTCCTGTTTATGCCACCTACACTATCGTCCCCATAAAAAATGCATTCTATAAGAGGCACCGCTCACCAGAGTGGCGCCAATTATTGTAGCAGCAAAGTTTTTTTATCTAAGGAAAAGAGGGAAAATTCAGTATAACTGTATAAATAGTTTAAAAAGTCATTTTTTTAATACTAGGTGTTACGCACCCTCTTTTGAAAGTTGACTCCTCTCTATTGCTGTAGATCTGGCTTCTTGAAACATTGACATAAAGTCAAACTGCCTGGCTTTCTTTTCTTTTTTTTCTGCAAAATAATTGAATCAAAATCTAATTACCATTGGTCTTCATATTTCATCTAAGCTGAATAATACTTATTATGATTGTAATTTCCTATGAACAACTGAGTTAAGATCTAGTGGTAATCATGGATGACTAACAAGTCAAATTGTGAAGGTTTCTGCTTTCAGTAAAAAACAATACAACAGAAAAAACTGTTGCTCACCCCAATATGTCTTTGTAAATAGCAATGTTTATATACATAATAAATCTACTACATGTATTTAATCAAAAAGATGTTTGTAATTTGACATTGTATTTTCAAAAATTTAATACAATAAAATAATAATGTTACTGTATATAAACCTTTATTACCAGATATGGTTTTGTAAATAAAAATACGAAAAGTGCAAACAAATATATGAAATTTCTTGTACATACCTTCATTCTCCGCCATGTTCTGTAAATTTCTCTTGATAAATCTGAATAAAAAATCAGAAATTTTAAAGAGAAATTTTGTAAATGTTAAGCTCTATATTGTAAACCATGAAAATACATAAGGAAAAGAGTAAAAACATATGTAACTTAGAACTTGATAGTTTGTTGACCTTAATGGAACCTCTTGTCCAGTTAATTTCATTCTGCATCAATATTTTTTTTCCTGAAGTGAATGTTTTAACTATTGAGTAAATTTATCTTTGACTATTTTTTATAAAAAATAATAAGCCAGAGGTATACATTTTACTTTTTTTTATCCGAACTTAAAAAATGGTAATACTAATTTATCACAGTACAGTTGACAATTGAGCCATGTTGAAGAGGGTAAAGAATAAGTTACCAATGTGTAAATTGGTCAAGACATGAGGTAACATTTACATGTCCCAACATTTACCAAAATCTTTGTCAGCAAAGAGCTAAAGTGTATTGTCTTTTTTTTTATCTATCCAGAAAGTAGCCTTATTGATTTCCATATATCAATAAATGACCATCAACAAGTTGACAGCGCAAAAAGGGGTAAATTAATTAAACAAATAGATGTTAACCACTTCTACTACAATATCACTCTAAACGTGACCAAGTTGACACAGTGTGTATATTTGCTTTAACTAGCTCTCTAATTGCTCAAACAACAATCAGAAACATTTGATAACCAAGCTGTTTGTTCAAGCTCATAGTTAAGATAAGTTAAGTGTTCCCATATAAACTGTTCATTTATTTATACGGGAAAAAACTTTTGATAGAAAACAATTGTGGTATCCTGATACATCGCGAAAACTAATAATTTTAACTGAACGTGTATGTATTAAAATAATCAAAATCAAAACTTGTTTCAAACGAACGAAATGGTACTTACCTTTAGACTCAATAACAATGTGGGTCGAAAATAAAAATTATAGATATAAAAATCTACCAAGTAGTGTTCCTGAAAAAAAAAATCTCTTTTCGTCTACATCGTCAGACGCTTGCAAATGTCAAGTGGCGAAAAGCAATTTCTTTAACGACAATGACCGACAGCTGCCACTTTGGCTTATTGCATAGACCGAATTTAAAAACATTAATTTAAAAAAACACACACAAAAAACCACTACCACAGCCCAATCATCATCATCATCATCATCATCATCATCATCATCACCATCATCATCATCATCACCTCCACCTTAGTACCCCATTCATCATCATCATCATCCCCAACTCCATTACCATCCATACCACCATCAACACATCATCATAATTGCCACCTAAACCATCATAATTCCCACGTCAATCAACACCTCCATCACCACATTATAGTATTTCCCACCTTCATCATCACCTTCATCATCATCCCCACCTCAATACTCATCCACAATTACCATCCCCACCTCAATCATCACCCCATCATTATCCCCACTTCCATCACAATGCCCATCATCATTCCCACCTCAATTAACACCTCATCATCTCCACCTTAATTACCACCCTATCATCATTGCCAACTTCATTGCCACCACTATCATCATTTACACCACCACCACCTCATCATCTCCACCTCCATAACCAATCCATCATCATCCCCAACTCCATTACTAGTGACATCATCACCACCCCATCATTATCTCCACTCCATCCCCACATCCATCAGCATGCTATCATTCACTCCCATCACCACTCCATATCATCTCAGCTTCCATTACCATCCCATCATCATCTTCACCTCCATCACCACCCCATATCAACCCCAAACCAATCACTAACTCATCACCATTGCTATCACCACCTTGTCATCATCCCCATCACCACCATCATCCCTGTCCTATCACCGCTCACCTCATCATCCCCACCTTTATCACCACCTATTCATCATTTGCCCCTTTCCATTACAACCCCATATCATCCCCACCTCTATCACTATGCTGCTGTAATTCACACATCTATTACCACCCTATCATCCCCACCTCCATGACCACCCTATCATCATTCCTACCTCCATCCCCCTCCCCAGGATCCCCACCTCCATGACCCCCTATCATCATCCCTACCTCCATCAGCATCCCAATATCATCCCCACCTCCATCACCATCCTCACCTACATCATCATCCTCAACTCAATCATCATCCTATCATCATCCCCACCTCCATCACCACCCCCACCTCCATCACCATCCTCACCTCGATCACTACCCTATCATCATCCCTACCTCCATCACCCACCCCCCATAGCATCCCCACCTTCATCACCCTACTATCATCATCCCTACCTCCATAAGCATCCAAATATCATCCCCACCTCCATCATCACCCTATCATCATCCTCACCTCCATCATCATCCTATCATCATCCCCACCTCTATCACCACCCCCCAATATCATCCCCAACTTTCACCATCCTCACCTCTATTACCACCCTATCACCATCCTCACCTCAGTCATCATCCTATCACCATCCTCAACCTCCATCATCATCCTCACCTCCCTCATCATCCTATCATCATCCCCACCTCCATCACCACCCCCAATATCATCTCCAACTCCATTACCACTGACATCAACACCCCATCATTATCTTCACTCCATCCCCACCTCATCATTATCCCCCCACTCCATCAGCATGCTATCATAATCTCTGCCTCCATCACAACCCCATATCATCTCAGCTTCCATTACCACCACATCATCATCTTCACCTCCATCACCACCCCATCACCATCCCCATTACTATCACCACCTTGTCATCATCCCCATTACCACCATTATCACTGTCCCATCACTGCTCAACTCACCATCCCCACCTTTATCACCACAAAATCATCATTTGCCCCTGTCCATTACCACCCTATGTCATCCCCACCTCCATCACCACCCTGTCATAATTCACACTTCGATTACCACCCCATCATTTACCCCACCTCCATTTCCACCCCCATATCATCCCCACCTCCATTACCACCCTATCATCATCCCCACCGCCATCATCACCCCATCATCATTCCCACCTCCATCACCATCCTATCATCATCTCCATCTCCCTCACCACCCTCATAATATCCCCGCATCCATCACCACCCTCATATCATCACCATTGCTATCACCACCTAATCATCATCCCCATTTTCATTACCACCCCATATCATTATCACATCCAACACCAGCCCCACCTTTATCACCCCCCAATAACATCCTAAACTCCATTACCACTGACAGCATTACCACCCCATCATTATCTTCACTCCATCACCACCTCATCATCATCATCACCTCCATCACCAATCCCATATCATCCCCACCTCCATTACCACTCCATCATCATCTCCACCTCCATCACCACCCCATATCAACCCCACCTCCATCACCAACTCATCACCATCCCCATTGCTATCCCCACCTTGTCATCATCCCTGTCCCATCACTGCTCACCTTACCATCCCCACTTTTATTACCACCTAATCATCATTTGCCCCTGTCAATTACCACCCTATATCATCCCCACCTCCATCAACACTGTCAAAATACATACTTTGATTACCACCCTATCATCCCGATCTTCATTACCACCCTATCATCATCCCCATCCCCATATCATCTCCACCTCCACCGCCACCCCCATATCATCACCACCTCCATCATCATCCTATGATCTTCCCCACCTCCATCACCATCCCCACCCCAATATCATCAACACCTCCATCATCATCCTTCCATCTCCCCCCCCCCCCTCCTTCACCATCCCCACCTCCATCATCACCCTATCATCATCCCCACCTCCATCACCAACTCCCAAATCATCATCACCTCCATTACCACCCTATCATCATCCCCACTTCAACACCCGTATCATCCCCACATCCATCACCACCCTCATATCATCACCATTGCTATCACCATCTAATCATCATCCCCACCTCCATTACCACCCCATACCATCCTCACCTCCATCACCACCTGTCATAATTCACACTTCCATCACCGCCTTGTCATCTCCATCACCCCCATCATCCCTGTCCCATCACTGCCCACCTCATCATCCCCACCTTTATCATCACCAAAATCATCATTTGCACCTGTCCATTACCACCCATCAACCCACCTCCATTTCCACCCCCATCATCATCCCCATCTCCATCCCCACCCTCTCATACTTCACAGTTCCATCACCACACCCATCACCATTCCCATTACACTCACAATCACCATCATCATGGAGGGGGGCTCCATCACCATCTCATAATCACCACCTCCTTCACCCCCACCCCCCCTACCATCATCTTCCCCATCACCACTAACACTCCCATCATTATCTTAACCTCCCTTCATCCCCAACCCATCATCATCCCTACCTCCAACACTACCCTATTATGAGTATTATCGCTACCTTCTCACCATCTCATCACACCACCCACCCCACCACTACCATTACAACTACCACCCCACCAGCATTATTATTCCCAACTCCATTACCTGCACTCATATTTCATCCATCAATACTGTAGCAGTTTCACTTGTAGTTCATTCATGGAGCTTCTACAGCTCAGTTGGTAAAACAATTTGCTAGTATTGAGGAGGTCTGTGGTCTGAATTCCAGTGAAGGATCACTTTTTCTGCTCCTGTTACATTTGGTGCTATGACCTACTGAAATATCCTGTTTGTATTGAGATATGCAACGGTGGTGTACAGTAAAAATGGGGATGAGATTCAGGGTGAAATTCATAACCACTTTGGAGCCAGATTGGAGTCGCTTGCCCACAGAACTTCCCAGACCAAGTCTCGGGACGATACGTTTTAGAGAGGGAAGTAATGTAACGGCTTTAGAGCTAGAAATATAAGCACTTCAGACCAGCCTCAATGAAGATTCAACTCATTAGCATTTAAGTGGCCACAAAAGTTGCGCAGTTATGCAATGGTTACTGTGGCTGGTGACAGTTGTATGGATGGGTGACTGATGGAGAGCGCCAGCCTGGTTACAGTGGTGGCAGTGGTGGAATAGTCAACTGCCAGACTGGAGTTGCTTGCCCACAGATCTTTGCAGGAGGGTAAAGTAATGTAACAACCACAGAGGTAGAAATATAAGCACTTCAAACCAGCCATGCTGCTGGGTCAACTGTTTAGCGGCCTTCCAAGTTGCATGGCTAAGTAATGGTTACTGTGTCTGGATGAGTAACCATTGGAGTGCGACGGCCTGCGTAACATTAGTTTTCATTTGACAAATTGCAAAGAACTTTGCAGCAAAAAGTATAGCTTTGGGTAAGGGAACTCCTGTACAATGTACTTTGAAAAAAAAAAATATCATAAATATTTATTACCAAATAACATAGATCTTAACAAGTGTATAAATTTGCAATCTTGTTACAACTGAACGATACATACCATCTAACAATAAAACTTCACTAAAATTCATAGAAAATAAACCTGAAAAAATGCAACAAAATCTGTAAAAGATGCTTTTGGCAGTAAGTAGTTTGATCAAAAAGAGCAAAAAAATGGGATGTTGAAAATACTAAATAAAACTAATGTTAGGAATTGTCTTGTAAACATGTTATAATTTCTACAATAATTTCAGGGTGGAGGACAAAATCCCTTCTGACCACTTTGGCATAGGTGGACAGAATCCCTCCCATGAATTATTCAAGGCAAAGAGAATACCTCCCATGAATTATTCAAGGTAAACAGGATACCTCCTATAAATTATTCAAGGCAAACAGAATACCTCCTGTAAATTTTCCAAGATGGACAGAATACCTTGTGTGTGTGTGTGGAGATTCAGGTGATTTTGTCCACCTTGGAAAATTCACAGGAGAGATTCTGTCCACCTATTGCAAAATTCCCAGAAAGAATTTGGTCCACGAGGGATTTTGTCCATCCCTCATAATTGCATAACATGTTCTGAATATAAAACAATGAAAATCAGTATGTGAAATTATTTAAACTGTTTTTCTCTCATTGAAAAGACTGAATGATCCCAAAATACCACTAACTATAGAGGTAAATCTTATTTCACATGGGTTAACATACATGGGTAAAGCACTTAAATATTGTACTCCTACCTGCTTTGGAAAATATGTTAATACAACCAAAATGGAAAAAAAGAATGATGTTATATATAATTCCATTTTAAACCCTAATTTAAAAGCACAACATATCACTTTTGTTCAGATACATAATTAATATATAAACAATACAAGCTTATAGAAATGGCATATGGATGGCATTAAACAGCAAAATGAGACATTAATGAATAGTCTCCCCTGAATAATCCCTCAATGCAAGTAGATCCTTTCATTTGTTTAACTTGGGTTTTGAGCTTGTTCTCTGTTCTCTGTTGACTTTTCTGCCTTTCTTGTGATACCCAGATTCCCATAATCATCATCAACAAACACTTCCATTTTCTTGTTTAAATAACAAATCTCTATAAATATTTAAATGGATCTTAAGCTTATATTTATGAAAAAGTAAGAAATTTCACTGTTCGTTATTGCAATATCTACAAAAGAACAGGTGAATACCAACTAAAAGGACCTACCTACTGTTTGGAATACCTCAGATGTAAGAGACAAGTTCCATTTCACCAATGTAACCCATTAATGTTAAATAACAAATACATTTGCTAAAATGGCAAATAAGTGTGTCTTTTTTTTCCCTTAATTTAATATACACAAGTCACCATATTATCAAATCCTTGTTGTTGAGCTGCACTGACATATGCTTCAAGTTTTACATGACTTTTTTAATTCAAACTTGTTTGGGTCATGTTATGTATGTCATTACACATAAAATAATCCACACTAAATGAAGACTTTTTCACTCTCTTGCTAAGTGACATAAAGACAAGTCTCCATGACAAAAGTTCAATCTGAGATTGAATCCAGTCCTGAGATTAATTCTATTATTCTACCAGTAATTGCACTACAAGAGCACATCATTATGTGTACATAAAATCTTTGCACACTGTCCAACACCTAAAACAGTGAAAAATAATTTGTTTATTGGTTCTTTGAAAAAGATTACCATACTGAAATTGCAAAAAATCTCTCAGCTGAGGTTTATGCAAATGCTAATAAAAATAGCAGTAAAGATTAAAATAAAACAATAAAAATAATGCCTCAAAACACGGGAACATTTTTATATTGTTTCATACCAAATTGCGATTTTATACAGTCTTCATTAAATACACATTAATTAAATGTTTATGTTATGTGACATGACATATACATGTATATAAAATTATATATTTTTTTTTTAAATCAGGAATGTATATATTACTACAGAGTATTATTGCAAAAACTATTTTAAGCATTATACATGTGATTTAAGAAATCATAATGAATAATCATAATTATTATCATAACTTGTAAAAATATATGGGACACAAAATAATGAGAGACACAAGTTTCTATGCTCAACACTTTTCAAACATATTGGATTTCTCAACACATATTTTCTTCTCAGCAAATAGATTTTAGGGTCTTACCCTTACATACAATAAAAGACATAAATACAAGTGACCCTAATTTACATTTGGTACAATTTGCATACAAATTAAATATAATTAAGTGTATATTAATTAAAGCATGTACTTTTAATGATGACCCTCAAAAACTTCACAAAATAAAATAAGTAAAAACAATTTTGCAGATCTGTAAAGCAAGAGCTGTTCATAGACAGTACACTCTTCTTTTAATAAGCAATTCTGTGCTAGAACTTATAATGAAAATTGGAAGAAAAAACAGGGGACATAACCTTGCCAAAATTAATGTTAGGGTTATTTCCCTTCTGAAATGGGTCTGAAGAATTTTGCGTAGGAATTTAATCTCTTTGAAGGTTTTCAAGAAATGAACCTAAACAAAAATGTTAACCAACTTAAACTTCAAAGGAGGGTCATAACTGTTCCCCACACTTTTTTCTTTAAAGTTGTCAAGAAATGAACTTTAACAAAGAGGTTAACCAACTCCGACTCCAAAAGGAGGGTCAGGACAACAGCTCTCACTTTTTTCTTTACAAAATGAGGAGCTAAAAAATGTTAAGACAGCATTATGTCCCACTTAAGCACTATGAATCTCTTAAAAGGCCAAGAAAGCTCTACTATAAGCTGTAAGAATTAATTCTTTGACCTAACTGCTTTACACATGGATAAGGTGCCACAGAAATGCTGTAATGGCAACCACGGTTCAATGAATCCATACAATGGCAGTTTTTTTTTTGTAGGAAGCTATGCTTGGTATAAAAAAAACTTATTGCAAACAGTGCAAAAATTATAAAATGTATCAGCCATCATTATGCTCTGTATTAGATTAAATGGCCTGGACAAATATGGCCTAGTTTTGTTTTTGCCCTTATTTTTGTTTTGATTGGACAAAATTCTCCACACTGACAAATTGTACAAGTACATATCTGTGATATAATTTTGTTACTTTAAGGTTGAAAAATTATAAGGTTTATAATGGTTTTAAAAGTTTATAGTGTATAAGCCAATCGAAGCTCTATTAACCTAGTACTTCAAAGCAATACTCAGAGGCAAATGTCTTAACTTTTTTTACAATCAAGAATTTTGCGTTTTTCTAATAGAAACAATACTTTTTTCATCACAATGTGGACATTTTCCTTTACCATCACTACTTTCTTACAAATGATTTCATAACTTAGGTCTAAGAATAAATCATCACTTGGACAGTTCTGTTGCAAAAAAAAAGTGTTTTTTTTTCATTGCATGCATTTAAGAAACCCCTCAGGATGTGTGAGGTTAAGTGCTGTTAAAACCGGTTTAAGCACCACAGTCAGACCTTTTGCCAACTCACCAATCCAAGGCGATAACTGTTGCACTTGCTCTGTTTTGTATTATGTCTCTTCATAGTGTTTTTTTTTTTTACAGCTGCCATGTGAATACCCTTGGTCCTGTTCCTTTTAATATCTGTTAAAGTACTCAAGGACGTTGTATTATGTGTATATGTTAGACTAAAACATTAACCAGAGTGATCTGTTTAACCCCTTTATTCATAGTTCATCTATAATTTTGAACTTTGTCATTTTTCTTCAAAAGAGAAAAAAGGATTTTAATAAATCTTTTTCCATTGTAATAATAGATTTAAGACGAAACCAGTCTACTCATAAACCTTTAGTCATTCAGATTCTGCGAATGGTTGTGAATGGTTTGTAAAGGCGTAAAATGAAATATGGTTGTGAATGGTTTGTAAAGGTGTAAAATGGCGTTTACATGCAGGAAAGGGTTAAATAAACAGGAAGTACAACGCACTTGCCTTAGAGCATCATATACAACCTGGGCCCTGAGATAATAAAACTTTAAGCTTGCATCTAAGAGCGTTCTCATGTATCTGGTTAGACAGATTTGAAACTTTGAAAATGTTGACCAATTAGGTGCTTAGCATATACTTAAACTCAAGCATAAAGTTTTATAACCTCAGCCCCAGGTGCTAATCTGGACTGCAAATGTGTTAAAAGACAATATCACTGTTCGACGTAGACACATTGTTTCCCACGCATTCCAAAACTACAGTGCATGCACAGCTTGCCAGGCACGGCCAACTTTGTATCGGTGACTCGCTGGCACAGGAAACACTTCTTGGGTTGGACCCCAGCTCGAATGGCATGAAAAGGACATAGATGACCTTCGACCTCAACTGGGATACCATGAAGAAGCCCTCCACAAACAACGCACATGTTTGAGTTGCGATGAAAACCTCGCGGGAAATATGCAGATTGCTGCATCTTACAGAATGTGCAGATATAAACTGGAGCTACATTCTTGATAACAGGATCAGCAAGGGTCCTGCATCGACAAGTCTGTAGCAGATAAATTTACAAACATGTTAGAATATGTTAGAATATAAAGCGTTTTCACAAATGACTCTAAAGCAATTTGATAAATGTTACATGCATTTTTAAATATCCACATAAAATAGAGAATCTTTACATTCAACCATGAAATGTCTTTTATCAATTGAACAGTAAATGTAAACTTTATCTGTCCAAGTAAATTTTATTTGTTAAATTTGTGACAAAATATTAAAATATTCGTTTAAATAGTAGTGATTCTTTTTGAATTGCTGAATTTCATCACAGTACTACTGCCTAACATTGATTGATATTGTTCCCAAATCAAGCTTAACATGATCAAACACATTATTGACAGGAAAAGTCTTGTCAAACATTAACAAGAATAAGGTAAATTAGTACATATATGTATATTGTATATAAAAGGAGTTCACCATCAATACCTTTATGTATATCTTGCAAATTGATACATGTACTAAGAACATTATAACTAACAATTATTTTCTTTTTCACACATGTTCAGCGTAGAAGCATAAATTTTGATAATAAACAACTTCGAGGATTCAGCAATTTTTTATTAAAAAAATTCCATTACTAGCCTATTTAGACTTTGGAAAGAGCATTTAGCATGAAAAATATTAAAACTAATACTTACATTCATTAATGCACTTCTTCGATATTGCTGGACTTTACTGGCTTCTGGCACCTTCCTCAGGAAATTTACCAGTCTGTAATTGTAAATTTATACATTATAATATTTTTTTCTCCAAGAAACTGAATCTCAAAACAGTTACTTAAAAATGATAGAATGTCTCAATAACAACTTTACAAGCTTCAAAACTACATCATTTTGTTACCATTTTGAACATTGGAAGGCTTTTGTTTTAGCTACCAGGTGTCATATTCATAAAAGACACAGTTAAAACTAACTTGAACTACTACATCTTCTTGAATTTGAGAAATATCCTAAAGAATTTTGTAAGATTTAAGGATTCTATTAATGAAATTTCAGGAACACAGTCTTTTGTCATCACACTTGTTGTTGTCAATATCATCATCATTACCACCGTTCCCACCATCGTCATCATCACAAAGTTCTACCATCCTGACAATTGTCATCATCACTATCGTCATCATCACAAAGTTCTCTGCCCTTCACAGTATTGGTTTAAAGTTTAGGGGGTGGAGCAAAACCATAAGGTAGGGGGGTCTTCTAGCTGACCCGTATTTTGCCAGGGGTGGTTTCAAGACATTCGACTAGAGGTCCTCCTATGTTGATGTCAAACCATTATGGCAAACAGTTGACACCACCCATAGTCATTCTCATGACTAACCTAGATTGCAGTCTGGCTTGTTGTAGGTAAATAGGCAAATCTTCCGCCATCATCCTTGCATTCTTGCTCCAGAATTCCACATAGTCAGCCAACATCTGGTTAATTTCTATCTGGTCTTGTGTCGACTTGATAAGTATGTCACGGATGACCTAGATTAAAAAGGTACATCTATTTTAAATGAGAAGAGACAGAAGTATCATGGGCAAATTTTATGAGATGTCCTCTGTGAAATTACCGTTAACTGACCTAATTGGTCTTAAAGTGTTAAAAGTGATATCTGACAGTTTAAACCATTATTATCTTTTCTCTGTAAACAAATTTTTGGTACCCTACATCCATATGGAAAGTAAGATAACACCCCACTTGTCATTACAAAATTGTATTTCCTATCCCAGCCACGCTCCATGGTTAGCTATGCTTAAACAATGATAAGCACATGACTACTTACTTTTTGGTAAGGTAATCATCTCTGACGTGGATATCTAATTTTTAGCTGAAATTCTCATTGTGATTCTTTATAGATTGGAAATAATGTACATTAAAGCAATATATTTTAGGATTTGTACTGTCTTACAATTGAGGTAATGTCATAAAAAGCCATTACCCTATTCTGCTGTGTATAACGTGCATTTATGTATAACACACACCGCGACTTTTAATGAAATTCTGCAGAAAAACACATTTTTAGATGTATACCATGCACCAATTTTATTAATTTGGCAAGCTATAAAATATCTGACATTTTCCTCAAATTGCCTCGACCCTCTAATAAGATGAGGCGAAAAAAATGAAAGGAGCATCAACCAGACATGCTGTCTCAACACAAGGGTTAATTGGTATACAGTGATAAGTAAATTTCACACATCGCGGAATCGCAAGATGTATCTAGCAGGTGTTAAGCTCAGAGCTGCGAGAACATCCTGCATCACATGGCGGCACAATTTTAATTTCTTTGAGCTACGTCGTCAAGTCTGGGGTCTGTGTAGACTTGCCACATTACACGGGTCAAGTTGATTAACTCTGGGATAAGCTCTTGTCAACTGTGATATCAATCAGAGCAGTTTGACAGTGAGGTGTGGATGAGGTATTTTTATAAGCAGCGGCTGATTCAATTTCTCCATTAAATTAGTGATTGGCTGTATGTACACAAGGACACAAGGATTTAGGCACATGTTAAACTAATGACTCCCCACTTTGAAGGTAACACCAGCTAGATACATCCAGCGATGTGTGAAAATTACTAGTCTCTGTATACCAATTAACCAATAGAACATTTACATGATGTTATTTGTCATATTTTGCGACTTTTGGCGCAGGAAAAAAAACTCTCTACTTTTTTTTTAGATGTATAACGCCCACACAGACCAGGGAGTTAATCTGGAACGTAAAAATATGCCCTTTAAACACAGTGAAATATGGTACTTAAACTAAAGTATAAGTTTCTGCAGTAATAATTCAGATATCTCCAGAACAATGATGAGATCATGTTACCTGTACTTGATTTGGACAGACTGTCAGATACCATCTTTAAGCAATATCCAGACATATGGTTTGATGCATCAAAGGTAAGGATGGCAATAGTTAACCAGTTAACCTCTTCCTATAAAGGTTACTGAGTGAATTGTTTAACCAGTCAAATGCACACAGTAATAAGATAATCGGTCTTCATATGTAGTGCCTTTCTTTTAAAATTAATGGACAGAGAAATGTCACAGCCAACGTAAGGAAATCTTCAATTCCTGTAGATGCCAAGACCAATCTAAGTTTGTGCTAGAATGGATTAGGGGGCATGGACAGACACATTTATTGGAAACTTTCAATATAACTTATTAAAAAAACATGCTTTATATAAGAATTCTGTTATAAAAAGAGAAGGCCAAAAACAAGAGCTTTGACAGGTATGCAATCATTTCAACATTTTAAATCTAACTCAATTTTATCTATCTGTGTGCATAGCAATTACAATTTACTTACAATCATCACTTTAATGTTTAATCACTTTAACAAAATAGACATCCTTCTGAAAATGACAATACATAATATAGTTTAAAGTAAAAATACTTCTTGAAAGTCTGTTAAAAAGCAGGAGTCTACAGCCAGAGGCATAAGGATTAATAGGTATCCTTTCAATTCTTTTCAACATATAATATCAAACTCACTTCATTAGTCTAAATGACAATTACAACTCACACTCTTCACTTTATTGTGAACAAAATGAATCTCCTCGTTGAAGAACCTTGGCCGAAGGAATACATCCAGATGTCTGCGAAGCTGGGCCCAGACCAGGGGTATGATTGGTTCCTGTTCTTTAATGTTTCCCAGCAATCTCTGCATGTCTGTTGCTGTCAGGGAACCAACTGCACACACAGCCAGCGAAAGGGCCTGTAAGAACAGGGCTTGAGGTTACAAAAATCTTAGTTCGAGTCTAAGATTATTCTTAAGCATCTGATTGGTACAATTTTTAAGCTTTATTTAAATTATGACCAAACAGATGCCTTAGATTGATCTCAGAAATGAGTTCAAAGTTTTATACATATGCTCAGATCTTTGAGTTTTAAAGGAGTGGCAACAGGCAATATAGATCTGAGTCTAGGTTCTTCATTCTATTATCTTGTTTTTGAAAGACATCAAAACAACCAATTATGATCATTATAGTGACATTCAGCTATTTTAATGGAGGAAGACACCAGGCAAAGGTCTGGGTAGAACCACCAATGCACTGCAGGTCATTTGGAAGACCTTCCCTCATTAAGTCCCTTGCCCTGGATGGGACTCCAACCAAATTAGAGCCCAAGTTTTATTCAATACTTATGAAAATCAATCTGAAATTTGAATCATAAACTTGTATACGATAATACAATAAATCCATTTGGGTAGAAATTACAAACGCACTGGGTAAAATCTGTACGAGCACAGGACAAATTTGTAAATTATCCACCGATTGGTTTGATTTTAACAGGTTACCCAATGGAAACAGGCCTATTAAACACAAATTGTCTGCTCATAAACAAACCGTCAGTAAAAGATTTTTGTGATGCCTCCTAAAAAGAAAAGTTGCCCGCAGTTAAATGACAGACAGCAAATGCTGACAGCACTTTTCGGCAAAGTTATGACAAGGAACCCGATGTAAACAATAATGATACTGATGATACACACATACTAAAGAAATCATGTATGTTGCAACAACACTTGGCTAAAAAAATATTTTTTAACAATATAAAGGGACCCAATGTTTTTTGCAAGGAAATATCTTTTTAGAAAATGTGCATCCTGTGGACTCATAAGAAAGAAAGGCAAAATGGTCACTGCTATAAATGTAAAGAAAATGCCCAAATAATGTTAATTGGACCATCAGATATGGTCATGTTATTTGTTAAGCCCTCAAGTCATTAGGAATGTCCTGAAAGAGTGAATCCTGGACAAATACTTAACCATCGATACTGTTAGGGTCAAACAAAAGCTCACCAATATTTTTTTCCAGGGTGGTTTGTTTGATGGATTTATCGTCCCACCAAGAGTATTTCAGTTATCTGGAGACAGTCTTATCAGGGTGGATAATCATGTGATTTCCCTAGGTGTTCACAGCATGCTATACACAGTATATACAGTGAAGGCAGCACAATATCGGTTTCAAGTGGACACTGTCTCCAAAATACTAAAATATTATTAGTGGGACGATAAACCCAAGAAACACAGAAACAAAACAAAATCTATTCCCTTAGTTTGTTAGTAGATCTGACCTTTTTTGCGAGTCCTGTTTCATCTTCAGCAACCAGCCGTGACATTATTGCCTCAATCATGCCCTCTAGTGACACAGTGATGTTCTGTATGTGCTTATTAAGACTGCGAAAATCTCCATATATACGCAGCTCTTTACAAACAAGGTGAAGCCACAGAGCATTTTTGCCGCAATCTGATTTAAGGATGAATTCCAACTGCTCCTCATCCAAATGCTGTTTTGAATAAGAGGAGAAATAAATAACATAAAGAAGTGGGGTCATATTCATAAACAATGATACAGTGATACCTCCCTAGTCCGGCCTCCTTTCGGTCCGAATTAATTGTTCAGTTTATAGAGGATTTCAGATTACAGAGGATCTTACTTTTTTGCCAAATTTTTATAATATGCATGTATTTCTTTCCTAACTTATGCTGGGTTATTATTTCTTTATTTATTCACCCTTTGTTATTTATTTCTTTGATGTTTTGCTGATTTTTTTTATCAAATTATTTTTTAATATTTCTTTACTTATGTATGCTGAGTTCTATATTTCTTCTTCTACTAAAGGTATACAGGGTTTTCATATTAAATTATTAAGCTATGATAATTATTTTTTCTGTATTATGAGTGGGGCTAAAGTAAACAGAATATCGCTGACTGCTGACTTCCCAATGCCATATGTCTCTGCAAGTGCCTTTGTTGTTGATTAAGGTTTACATTTGTATTGATTAATAAATTAAATCTTCTTTTGAATAGATAACTCAACTTTCCTCTTTTTGAGAGGAGGCTGAACGATGATTTTTTCTCTGATTAGACTTAACAAATAACCTTACTAGTGCAGCAGCTAATTTTGCAATGAAGTTAAAACACACATTTCTGAACAATCAAAATCTTGCAAATAATGGGCAGAAGAAAAAAGCAAATCAATTTTAAATATTCTTTAAACACTCCCATTATCCATAAACAAATGGATTAATGATACAACAGGTTATAGCCAATCAACATCAATTAAGACCAATTACTTTACCTTCTCTGCCCAATTAATAGCTTGAATGTAAATTTCACGACACGGTGCACATCATTCTTTACAGTTAGATTGTTCACAGTATAATCTTATACACAATGACAATTCACACCTTGTCAATTAAGCCCGATCCCCAATTAACAACATGGTGAGGGGGTCTGCAATCAGCATTGCACTGTGGGGTGTGATTTGCACTTACAATATATAAAGTGTCAGGAAAACAAGGTCGGAGTGCAGAGTGTAGAGGATTCCGGACAGTAGAAGATGACTTTACAAAGATCATATAAGGTAAAAAAGGGGACTTAAAAAAAAGGACGGACTAGAAGGGATTCCGATATGTAGAAGATCTGGTCTGGGGAGATTCCACTATTTTTTCCTTACTTGAACTAAGAAATATCCATAAATTTGGAAAAATCATAAGTCATTTCTTAGATTTAATGGTTTTGTGAATAAAATGTAAGTAAATTTCTTATATCTAGGAAAATATTTCCAAATTTTAGGAAAAAAATAATCTTTTTTAGTATAACCCCAGATCTTTTGTTTTAAAATTTAATATTTACTTTTTAAGCAGGCAACAGTTACAGCTAGGACACTGCTTTGATACGGAAAAATAAAACAACACAATTCTTAAGATTTCCTATTTTTGCTGGTGATTGAATGTTGCAGATTAATTTGGTTGAGCCACTGACACACGCTGACAGAGTCTTGAGGGAATTTCATGTAATAAATGACAATAAAAACAACTAAGCTAATTTTTCAAAGTCCTGATGTTTGTGTCTGACTTTTTTCTTAAGTTATTCAGATGTTGCTGTCCAGTTATTTAATTGTTATAACTGGTAATATTTAATAAACTTAATATTTTAATTTAAGTCCATTTATTTCCTTTAGATAGTGAAACCAAAAATGAAAATCAGAGTTAAACAAGTGTACTGTCAGCATTATTATTTGAGAATCATTTCGTCAATAATGAATTTCCATAGAAAACTGTAATCCAAGTGATAAGAATGTTAAAATACTTGGACAATAAAAGATTTTGGATATGAACCATTCTCCAGTAATGCTTGTTAAATTTGATTACACAATTTCCAATATGCCCTGAAAAAAAACCCCACAAATAAAGCTTATAAGATTCAACACTTACCTTGTTGAAGTTTACTAGCATATTCTTGATGATGATTCTGCAACTCTCCTCTGCTAATGGTCCAAGGGGCAAATAGTAGGCGGGGTGTTCCATCACCCTGGCAACAGTGGGTGGGTGGGGAGAGGTGCTGAGAAAACAATGTATTCTTCCTGGTATTCTTGGAGGCAGCCATGATAGGTGGTCCACACAGTCATATGTGGATAGCTAATAAGAAATTATTTAAAAATAGAATTTATTAAAAAAAACCATAATATTCTGGATAATTCAGCAAAATAATTAAAGCCTCAAAACATGTATAATGCTAACAAGAAAACTTATTGCAATACCCTTAAAAAGTCCAAACCTAATAAACTTGATTTAAATTCATCATATTAACAAAACGAGTCTAAAGAAGGGTATCTACTGCAAGTTTATACCTTTATAAATATTACACTCTCAAAATAACAATAAAAAATAATATGCTCTCATATTTGCTTAAATGTAAGACCAAATTACCAAACCCACATGCACTTTTTAATGATTAGCCAAAACAATTTATTCCTACTTGGTCTAGGGCATCAATAATAATGAAGAGGGTTTTATTTGTCTTCTGCACCACCATAAGCTCCTCCTTCCAAAGTTTCTTCAATGAATTCTGGTCCAAAGGTTCTAACGAGCTCAGAAACTCTGTCAAAAAAAAATATCTGACTACAGCTAGATACAACAATTAAGAGTATTTACATATACACATAAAACCCACACACCTATACAAACCCAGTACCCTCTTATTCTGAGTTCTTAACATTTCAACCACTCAATCAGGGATGCATCCACTGGCAATGTTAGGCCTTCAGCAAGACTGTTCACTGCCCGAGGCAGTTACTACAGGAGCACTGAATCAACTGTACGAAAGTCAACTTGAATTTATAAATGTTGAAAGAACTTGATACCCAATCAACTACAAATCAATAGTTAAAACTGACTGAACAATTTCGACTAGGGATCATCTCACAAAAAGAACCAAATCCCTGGACTAGGGTACAACTTTATCTAGAATCAAACTCTAGACTGGGGTACATCAAACTCTAGAATCAAACCCTAGCCTAGGGCACATCAAACTCTAAAATCAAACCCTAGCCAAGGTTACATATCACTCTAGAATCAAACCCTAGCCAAGGGCACAACATACTCTAGAATCAAACCCTAGCCAAAGTTACATATCACTCTAGAATCAAACCCTAGCCAAGGGCACAACATACTCTAGAATCAAACCCTAGCCAAAGTTACATATCACTCTAGAATCAAACCCTAGCCAAGGGCACAACATACTCTAGAATCAAACCCTAGCCAAGGTTACATATCACTCTAGAATCAAACCCTAGCCAAGGGCACAACATACTCTAGAATCAAACCCTAGCCAAGGTAACATATCACTCTAGAATCAAACCCTAGCCAAGGGCACAAAATACTCTAGAATCAAACCCTAGCCAAGGTTACATATCACTCTAGAATCAAACCCTAACCAAGGGCACAACATATTCTAGAATCAAACCCTAGCCAAGGTTACATATCACTCTAGAATCAAACCCTAGCCAAGGGCACAACATACTCTAGAATCAAACCCTAGCCAAAGTTACATATCACTCTAGAATCAAACCCTAGCCAAGGGCACAACATACTCTAGAATCAAACCCTAGCCAAGGTTACATATCACTCTATAATCAAACCCTAGCCAAGGGCACAACATAATCTAGAATCAAACACTAGCCAAGGTTACATATCATTTTAGAATCAAACTCTAGCTAAGGGCACAACCCACTCTAGAGTCAAACCCTACACAAGGGTACATCTCACACTAGAATCAAACCCTAGAATGGGGTACCTCAAACTCTAGAATCAAACCCTAGCCAAGCATATATGTCAGTCTAGAATCAAACCCTACACAAGGGTACATCTCACTCTTAAATCAAACCCTAGACTGGGGTACATTTCACTCTAGAATCAAACCCTGGCCTAGCGCACATCAAACTCTAGAATCAAATTTTAGCCAAGGTTACATATCACTCTAGAATCAAACCCTAGAATGGGGTACATCAAACCCTAAAATCAAACCCTACACCAGGGTACACCTCACTCTAGAAACAACCCTAGCCTAGGGTACATCTCACTATAGAATCAAACCCTAGAATGGAGTACATCAAACTCTAAAATCAAACCCTAGCAAGGGTACATCTGACTCTAGAATCAAACCCTAGCCAAAGGTACATCTCACTGTAGAATCAAACGCTACACTAGGGTACATCTCACTCTAGAATCAAACCCTAGACTGGTGTACATCTCACTCTAAAATCAAACTCTAGACTGGAGTACATCAAACCTTAAAATTAACCCCTAGAATGGGGTATATATCACTCTAAAATCAAACCCTAGCCAAGGGTACATCAAACTTTAAAATCAAACCCTAGCCAAGGGCACATCAAACTCTAAAATCAAACTATTGCCAAAGGTACATATCACTCTAGAATCAAATCCTAGAATGGGGTACATCAAATCTAAAATCAAACCCTAGCAAGGGTACATCTCACTCTAGAAACAAACTCAAGCCTAGGGCACATCTCACTCTAGAATCAAACCCTTGCCAAGAGCATATCTAACTCTAGAATCAAACCCTAGCCAAGGGCACATCTAACTCTAGAATCAAACCCTAGCCAAGGGCACATCTAACTCTAGAATCAAACCCTAGCCAAGGGCACATCAAACTCTAGAATCAAACCCTAGCCAAGGGTACATCTCACTCTGGAATCAAACCCTAGACTCGGGCTGTTTAAGGGCGCTTGCTGCCCTTTTCGATGAATTGCCAGTTCTTTTATCATCCACAACAAACACATCATACAACACATCATACAACACATCATACAACCCTCAACAAACCTTTTATGTCATTTAAAGACTAATGCTCGACTCACACTCATCTCTCCATTTAAATGTTTCATCAATTTAAGTGTCTCCATGTGAGTTTTATCAAATCTACACAAAATACTATGTTATTATGTATTTCTATGCAGTATTTCATTTCCATTTTGAAGTCATTTTCAAATCAATTACAGGTGCATCAATTTTGTTAATTCCATCTCGTAACTTGCAACTGATGTCAATTTTTTATCACACAACACTATTATATCAGAATACAATTTGGCCAATTTTTATGAAATTCCAAAGAAAAACATGAGCATGAACAGAATTGTCTGCTATTGTAATGATCTACTATCAATTTTAGAGCTGGGGGCAATAATGCATTACTATGGTTAAAGAATAATACTTCATGTTGTATATTTTTTGCTGAAATTTGCTTTATTTAATAGATAAATAGTTATCCTAAGAGAAGGTGGCTACAAAATATTCTTTATGTGGTTAAACTGAAATGAGATTCAAAGTTTACAAATTTCTGAGATAACCCTGGCACATCTAATTCTAGAACCAGTCCCTAGACCAGGGTACATCTCACACTCGAATGAAACCAAATATTAGCTGCGCCTCTGACGTAGGCTGTACCTATCATGGCTCAAGAAAGCATTCGTTTTACTCTAAATGAAGAGTAACTTTTGGGCTGAATATAATTTTACTTTAGATATCACGTCTGTTAGCTGGTTTAGTGACCAAAATTAAAATTGAAAGGAAGACTTGTATCACTGTAACCTGTGCAAAAGAATCAATAATATTCATCATATGTTTTTATACATCCTAAAACCTGGTCTATATGTAGGCTTTGTACTTTTTTTCAGGACAAAAACCTATCCTGTTAGTTATGATGTTTTGTTAAAAGGTAACTTTTTGGATATTTTTCTTTACAAAAATAGTTGAAGTATGGAAAATGAATGAAGAATATTTTTTAAAAACAACTAAATACCATCCACTTTGGTGATTGATTGGCTAGCATGCCTTGCTCTAATATTTAAGGTCCCAGTTTGAATCCCATTTGCTGTGATTTTTATCTTTTTGCAGTTTTGATCTTTTAAATAATGATAATATTTATTTCATTTTAGTTTCATTCTATTTATTTTTCTAAATTCAATTCATCATTTTAGTTTGTGAAATTTTTAGGGAACTTTTTAAATATCAAAACAAAATAGCTGACAGGAACTTTCAATGAACCTTCAACCAGGCCTGGTAGCACAATCGGTAGAGCGTCAGCTCCGGGTACAGCGGCCCCAGGTTTGATCACATATCACGACATACCAAGTCATTTAAGGTAGCAGTGGTATAGCTCCCTTGCTAATGCAAAAGCAAATATAAGGGTAGTTCCATGAATGGTTGGCCCCTTGTCAGAATAATGTGACTGGGTGTGGTATCATGCCTTCACTGTGAATAGCATGCTGTGAATACCTGGCATGATATCACACCCTGTCACTTTATCCTGACACTGATCCAACCAACCGTGGAACTTCCCTTATATTTGAGCGTTAGCAAGTGAGATATACCATTTTTAACGACGTTGGTAGGTCTTAGCCAGGGATCGAACCTGGGGCCTTCTGTACCTGGAGCTGACACGCTTCCAACAGCTCTACCAGGTCCGGTCAGGTAACAATATATCTGCTTCAAGTAAACACTGTTTCTTCATAATGGGAAGATTGTTGCTAGAATGATAAATCCAATAAAAACAATCTGTACATACCATGGGAATAATCCTGTTTAAGGAATGCTATAAGACGTTGTAACAGCACTTCCACTTGACTGGAATGGGCTGTCTTTCCACAAAAATGGTAGAACAACTGACTGTCTACTGTTTCTGATCTCTGAAATTTAACATTTAAAATTAAAACAATGTTATCACTCTTGGTCAAATTTTCTTCTTTTTTTTTTTGAAAAAGCAAAATTTATTGAACCATAATAATTTAAAACAACAACAACATTTATTATCCTGATCACCGGATTAAATATAAACAAACTGTATATTATGAGATTGCGTCTAAAAGGTGTTATCCAAAGGTTTGCCTATATCAAATATATGTAACAACATCTTATGCCTTTTGTATGGAATTTAGGCAAATACGCTGCACAACTCACAACTTTTGTTTAGGTAAAGGCTGTTTTTGACTAACACCAAATCAGTTTTTAGTACAAATTGTGAAATAATTTTTTTCATTTTTCCAAATCTATAAATAAGCACAAAGGGGATTTTAGTTATGAAGAGATGCAGACCTCAGAGCTTATAGCCTGGATTATCAAGAAACATGATTTCAAAAGTAAAGGGTCACCTGTTTTTCTCATTTTAAAAATAGCTAACTGTACAATGTGGCTCAAATATGAAATACATTTTTGTAAAGTCAATTGGTGTGTTATGCTATACTTTTTGCATTGGTGTATCCCCTATAAACAGCAATTTGTTGGATCTACTCAAGTAACAATAATTTATTTGTTTGCATCCAAGAAAAAAATGGTCCAGCTGTCAGAAACCATCTTTAAGTAGGGAGAATCAAAATTGCCACAATATTTGTTCTCTATTTCCAGCTTATTTATGCTCAATTACCTGGTTTATCTCCAACCTTTGTATGCAAGATAGACACCATGAGTTCATGTCATTCATAAACAGTGCATTAATTAGCTTGATGATAATGCAATTATTTAAATAAATTTGAAGTAAAGAATATGAAATTCTCTGCACCATCTATATAAGCATACATGTGAACTTTTTCTTAGGCCAAAGTGGGAGATTTTCACTTACAAAGTGGGAGATTTGTTATTTTCATATAAACAAAGCAGGAAGTTATCTGTTTTCAAGTAGAGAAATTTCTAAAAAAAGTGTAAGACACCCCTCATTTTCAAATAATTTTAAACCTTAAAAGAGGGAGTCTCCCTAAAAAAGCAGGAAAATTTGCATGCATGTATATGATAAATGTCACCAGGCTGCTCTTACTCACTTTGAACTAGACCTCAATATCATTGAGACTGGTTCATATGACACTGAATTTTACACATAAGGCTATCATAAAACAAGAACTTTTCAAAAAGAAGTTTTTCATTTAATATTAAAAGAATTATTAATTTCGAGTTTTACAAAAAAATCATAGTTACATTATTTTATAAACAACTATTTTACAAAAATAAAATAGTAACAAAGCAACTTTTTCATTGTCCAATCTATAGGCAAGATACAAACTTCAAATACACAAAATATGTAGGAATTACAATGAAAATATCTATGAAATGTAAGTAAAAATAAAACTTAAGACCATGCTGATAGGGATAATAAATATACCTAAAATATAACATGTTGTAAACAAAAATTACATTGATTGTTTGTATTGGAAAGTATGCAGTAAAGATAGCAAACAACAATAATTGCTTAAAGTAAATGAGTTTCAAAAAAAAACCAAAAACACAAGAAGACAGAAAGGACAGAAATTTGAGTTCATCATATTTTATTATACACTTTTTATCCAGGCATAATTGATAAGAGCATGGATATATGTATGGCACATGGGCTTTACATTCTACGTATGTGCCATCTCCGATACTTGCTTTTCCATCCAGCACTCTTAGAATTGCAAGTGAGAATCATTTGTTGTTTAGAATATTTGTTAATTTATTAGTTAAAAGACCTTTCTCCACAAAAAAGAAGAAAAAAAACATCATTATAATGACCATAATTGTGTCAATGCAATGCATTTCAAAAACAAAACAATAAGTCTAAAAATGTGAAAATGGTGAACAAATAACCCAGTATCTTATAAAGCTTTTACCCAGAAATTAAAATAAATATTACAGTGATAAAAAAAATAATACGAAAACAAGTTTACCAGTAAACTTGAACATGACAATAACTAAATATGCAGATGCAAATGCTTGGGCAAGTGGAATATCTTTCTTTATGCAGAGACTAGTCATGCTAAAAATCAATTGAATTAATCAAAAAAAGTTAAAAATAATAACAAAATAATGAAAACAAACTTACTTTGTCTTCTTTTATTGCCTTTTCTATTGACTCTATGAACATCAGTGTTGCAGCTGCAAGAAGGGATGTTTTCCCAATACCAGCAGGCCCAGTTACACACAGGGGGTAATTGGTGGTCGCTGCTAACTCTTCCCAAAAGTCAGTCTTTCCTGGAATGTCAAACACTAGCTTAAGGTTTAAATCAAAGATCTGTCAACACAAAGTTAGGAATCTTCAATCAGCTGATGAGAAAATCTTTCTTATAAGCATGGCCAATGGATGACATGTTAAAAGCATATGTGAGGTTCTCTTAGGGCAGTCCAACAGTTAAAACACCTTGCCTTTATCCAATGAACCTATTCCATTGTATATGTCCCATGAACACCCACTGACTAAAGATGAGACAGTGTTCACATAAAGCAGCTATAGTTGTTATATTTGACACACACAATATTTGAACTTTTAATTTACAGTAATTCCGCAAGACTGCCTGTTTCCTAGGTAGAACCAGTACTCAGGAAATGTGCAGTAAATAGTCTTGGTTAAAGACTATCACAGCATGATTGGCAAACATAGGACAAACGTAGGCTAAGGTCCGTGTTCACCAACCATTCATAAGTATGAATTGGTCAAGTCATGATTTTTAATTGACAATATCTTCAAAGTGTATTCAGCTTCAGGTCTTAAATGTTGCATGACAGGCTAACTTTGCTATTTTGAGCTTAAAATCAATTTTAACTAAATCGAAATCTTTGTTTTCTTGGACTGACAATGTTGATTTGAGCTCAAATCATAACTTAAAAATGCATAGTGAATATAGGCCTGAGTCAATATATTGTTGAGTCACACTAACACATTACTTATACTTTGCTCATACATCTGAGTACATCATGTCTGAGATGAAGGTAAATAAACATTTCTTACATTGAACAAAAAAAAGTATTTAAAATATATTTTTAATAAACATATACTAGACTGGCTCAGAATGCTATACTAACACATAGCTTACATACATTGCTATGTGGAAAGTGAAATGAATCTCCATTATGCTTCTAGAATGAAATAACTTTTCACAAAGTATGTATTAAGATATACATTAATGCTTACCCCATTAAAGTCATGCACACTCTTTTAAACATAAAAAAGAATATATATCCATTTTTCTTTTCTTTTTTTCCCATAAAGATAATGCATACTGTAGATTAAAAAGGAGCAGTTAATGAGTAATATTTAAAGGGACTGTTTGTTTCTTGTTTTTAATTTGAAATATATTATTATAGTTTATAGCATCATACAGCCTTGTCCAGTGCAGTCTTATTGTAGTCCATAGGAATGTGGGAGGCTTTTTGCTCTGTTGTCATAGGTTGCCTAAATCATTAAGTTGAGAAAAAAACCTTATGAGAGAAAAAAATTTAAGACCAAATGCAAGATCCATTAAGAATCGTCTCAAGACTTCATAGAAGCAAATAGAAAATTAACTAAATTGCAATATACATATTCATAAAACCATAAGATGTTGTGCAAACATAAAAGAATTACAAAAAAAAATGTCACTTACTGGCAAAGGGTTTTTGTCCATCTGAAATAAAGAAAAACTAAGAAATATTTTGGTGTTAAATTGTCCTATGACTTCTTTTTAAGCTTAATGTTATAAAGGTAAGGAAAAAATCCATTCTACTCATGTCGTGTCAATTGTGTGACTTCAAATGTGACTGAGTATCTGGTAATTGATTAATAGTTATGTTATTACACAAAACATCTTCCTTTCTTTGAAGACAGCATGATATCATATATAGACTGGTATATTCTTTGTCTAAGGACTCCATAAAAGAACATTAAACACAATTTGTGCTTGTATTGAAAGCCTTGCTTGGAATATCTTAGTTTAATTTGTAATCTTGCACTGTTTTTTTTTACTGTAATGACATATACTCTAGTAAGTCCAGAGTTCAAACCACAATACTCAGGACTGCGTAATAAATATACTGAAGGAAAAAGGTTTAGCAAGTTTTTTAGGACTTTGGTTTTTGTCTATAAATCAATGTGACTAAAACATTTCTGTATTGACCAATTGTGCCCATCCAATGAAAACATGATTTTCCACTTTTTTTTAAACAACACCATTATGTAAGTGTGAAACGTAACTTTCACGAAAATCCAGTGCAGTATGTGCACGGGAAAACGGATTATCCTCCGCAGGTCACAAAGTTCCCTAGGAATCAATTCTCTCTGAACTTGCTGAACTTTTTCCTTCAGTATAGTCAAATCCTTATAACCCATTTATTCATAGTACTTCTATAAGATTTTGAAACTTTACCTATTTTTTTTTTATTTCTTATACAAATTTTTTCATCATTTAATAGTTATTCCATGGTCAAACAGAGCAACAAAAAAAAACTCAATTAGTGCATATTCTACTAAAGATAAGACTGAAAATAGTGACTGGTTCACAAGGGCAAAAATGGCATGTGCATGAGTGAAAGGGTTAAACCCATACTGACATTTGATATGAGAGAAAGGGTTGAAACCATACTGACATTTGATATGAGAGAAAGGGTTAAACCCATACTGACATTTGGTATGAGTGAAAGGGTTAAAACCATACTGACATTTGATATGAGAGAAAGGGTTAAACCCATACTGTCATTTGGTATGAGTGAAAGGGTTAAACCCATACTGACATTGGATATGAGAGAAAGGGTTAAACCCATACTGACATTTGATATGAGTGAAAGGGTTAAACCCATACTGACATTTGATATGAGAGAAAGGGTTAAACCCATACTGACATTTGATATGAGTGAAAGGATTAAACCCATACTGACATTTGATATGAGTGAAAGGGTTAACCCCATACTGACATTTGATATGAGTGAAAGGATTAAACCCATACTGTCATTTGATATGAGTGAAAGGATTAAACCCTTACTGACATTTGATATGAGTGAAAGGATTAAACCCATACTGACATTTGATATGAGTGAAAGGGTTAAACCCTTACTGATATTTGATATGAGTGAAAGAGTTAAACCCTTACTGACATTTGATATGAGTGAAAGGATTAAACCCTTACTGACATTTGATATGAGTGAAAGAGTTAAACCCTTACTGACATTTGATATGAGTGAAAGGGTTAAACCCTTACTGACATTTGATATGAGTGAAAGGGTTAAACCCTTACTGACATTTGATATAAGTGAAAGGATTAAACCCATACTGACATTTGATATGAGTGAAAGAGTTAAACCCTTACTGACATTTGATATGAGTGAAAGGGTTAAACCCATACTGACATTTGATATGAGTGAAAGGGTTGAAACCATACTGACATTTGATATGAGTGAAAGGGTTAAACCCATACTGACATTTGATATGAGTGAAAGGGTTAAACCCTTACTGACATTTGATATGAGTGAAAGGATTAAACCCTTACTGACATTTGATATGAGTGAAAGGGTTAACCCCATACTGACATTTGATATGAGTGAAAGGATTAAACCCTTACTGACATTTGATATGAGTGAAAGGATTAAACCCATACTGTCATTTGATATGAGTGAAAGGATTAAACCCTTACTGACATTTGATATGAGTGAAAGGGTTAAAACCTTACTGACATTTGATATGAGTGAAAGGGTTGAAACCATACTGACATTTGATATGACTGAAACCGATTAGTTGTTTAACTGCTTGAATATTCACTTATGCACACCATTACAATTTTGATTGACTGTGGCATGTTGTAGATTGGTATGTGGCAGCCTTGATATAAAACTAGGGCCTCTTTGACCTGGGGTCAATGCTACCCACTGCACTACTAAGGCCAGCTAACAAAATGTAGTGACTTGCAACTTTAATCAAGTCAAAGTATTTAACTTTACCTTCATACTTCAGATCAGTTCTGTCACCTTGTTCAAATAATTTAAAATATTTCACTTCTGGTAAGCGACAGGGGACATATGTCATCCAGCTGGTGAGTGCTCTCTCCTGACTGGCTGCAATAAAATCCAATTAATTAACATAATTATTATCTTTATCATCACCATGTCACCACCATCATCATTATCATCATCCTTATCCATTTTTAATCTCATACAAAGTTATTGCATTGGACTCATTTTTAAAAGAGCTGGGGTAGTATTCATATTATTTGTTATTTTTCTGACTTAATCTAAGAAACTTTCTAAAATCTTAAAATGTTTCCTTAGATGAAAGAAAATTTCTTAAATTTCATTCATAAAATCATTTAATCTGAGAAATTTCTTTGGATCTTTCCAAATTTAAGGATTCTATTAGGTTAAGTAGAAAAAATAACTAACATTCTTTATGAATATGACCCCAGATCTCTAAACTTTTTTCAATTCATCTACTGTGCTAAGAGGAAGCAGGGTCAGATATTATATTATTATCTTGCTGCTATAAGCACTGCAAGATCTTATACTATGATCATGGTTTTATAAGAGGGCCAGATCTTGTATTACAATCTTAGTGCCTTGTATATTATGATTTTAATACTACAGGATAGGTAATGTCTTATTTTATGATCTTAGTGTAATTTTTAAAGTAAGATCTTATAAAATGATCTAAGTGCTATAATTAAGTCAAGATCTTGTATTATGACCTTAGTGTTACTAGCAAGACTCGATATTTTATTTTAATCTTAGTGCTATATATTATTTGGCCTACCATGTTGTATTAAGACGTGTAACATTCCCACATCAAACATAAATATCAGCCAGCTTGTGCAATTACCTGCCTGTTTATTTTTGAAGAACATTTTTGAGCTTGGAACGTTTATTGCAAATAAACAATTTTAATAAAGACCAACCAATAAGATAATTTTGTCAATTTTGGCTTTTTAAGTCATGCCAGTAATTTAGGTCCTTTGGCGACCTCTGATAATTATTGGGGAATGTAGAATTCTTTGGATTACTTGATTTTTATGCTTGTGCTCTTTACAGTGTATGTTGACTTTTCTGCCTTTCTTGTTATACCCAGGATAACCACCATCAACAAACACATTTTCCTGGTTAAATAACAAATCTCTATAAATATTTAAATGAATTTTAAGCTTAAACTTATGTAAAAGTAAGAAAGTTCACTGTTTGTAATTGAACCATCTGCAAAAGAACAGGGAATAAAGTCTAAGAATTCCAACTGAAAGGACCTACCTACTGTTTGGAATACCTTGGATATTATCTAACAAGGGACACAATTTCCATTTCACCAATGTATCCCATTGAATGACAAACACAAAATAAGCTAGAGTTTTCTTTATTATTGTGTGGGGTGAGGACAGTCTCCTAAGGAAGAAAACACATACAAGCATGTCTATATGCCAAAATTAACATTCAAGATCCAACTTAGTTTGATTGTGTCTTTTTTTAACATTCAAAAAAAATGACTGCAGATTTTTACTTGTTTCTGGAGCTCTAAATGTCAATTGTTTACTTTCAAATCAATTAGTAAGTAGGCAAATGTGCATATGGCATCATGTGTACACTCTGGAAAGAAGAGGCAATCACACGCCCTTGCTGCAGCAAGACTTGGCATGAACTGAGAGGTAAACATTTAAAACACAAATGTATGGTTGTCATGCCTTCATGATTACATTGCATTTGAATATGTATTTTTTATCTTGTAATATGTCAATTTGAATATAAATGCCAGCTGCAAAATGTTTTCCTTAAAAGAACCATAACAATTGTTCAAACTTACAAAATACATGTTCCATAAAACCTACCATTTTCCTCCAGTACAATAGAACTCTGTGGCTGCTGACAGGTTCGTCCAGGGAAATGTGTCTCAATAGCCTTCTTGAAAAACTGAAGAACTTTGTCACAGAAATCATCAAGCTGTCCAACTTTTACCTATTGCCAAACAAGATAATGCTAGAACTTAAACTTACAAACTCTGATTTTTTTAACAAACTTAGTATGAACATTATCTATTACATTAACAAGATTTTTGTCACAAGCAGTAAACGTATAATAATCCATTGAAGACCTACTAAAAAAGGCAATACAAGAGCTTGGTGCTTTTCTTCTCATTCTGACATATACATTTATCAGATTATAAGAATCTAAAACATAGTTTAATTCTTTCCAAACTCAAAATTGAATTTATACTAGTTTTAATAAGAAATGCATGTTATGGTACGTCTAAAGCAAATTGGTCCTTTTTATAGCAGTTTAACTATAAGTTTCCTTTGTCCATCTTCCAGCAATTTAAATTTATAATCCAGATAATGTTAATCCAAAACATAAACTTTGGTCTGCAACAAAGAATTAAATAAAAAATCGAGGATAGTCAGATACCCATTAAACACTATCTAAAAATACTTTCCCTCTAAAAAACGTAAGTTTGCACATCACCTTTCAAGTCTTGTCAAAAGAAAGTTCGAACTCATTAAGGTTCAAGTCTCTACTCTAAGTTCAAGTCTATAAAACACACATCCCCTCCACAAAATATTTGTCAATAACATGTTAATTTACACAAATAAATTTAAATCATTACAAATAGTCTCACTTTTTTTTTTAGCTCCTTTACACATTGATGTCATATCACGGATGAGTTACTTGCAAAATATTATACCTACCATTTCCTTGTCATGTTTAGTGATCAATCCCTCAATTACAGCAGTGTAGTTGAACACCTGGTCAGGAAACCTGGCTGTTATATGGGACTTGAGTTGCTGAAATATCCCATAATATACTTTCAACATATTTTAAAAAAAGAAATTTATATTCACATAAAGTACATTTTGGTAATCTAGCCCTATTATTATTAAGCATCAATGACTCACCTATTTGAATTTTAACCAGATATTCTGCGCCATATGACCTATTAAGTGTCGGTAAAGCCCAAAATACAAATACATAAGCATCATTGAGTAAGTTTGTAAAAAATTGTAGGACCATCTTTTTTCACTAGTACTAATGTTTTAACAGTTGTTAAAGACTGACCTACAAAATAGGAATCAATCAGAAAAATGTTTTACAGCCACTAGTATATCATATATGAAACTTATCTGTGAATTACTAAAAGATTTCACCAATCAAATTATGCAGATATGACTTATTTGTTTGACAAAACCTTTGATTCTTAAATGTAATTTTCCAAAAACAGACTGAAACTAGAAAAAGTATCATTTACAGTCATTACCATTATCATTTGAAACTCACATTTCTAGTTACTTATAAATGCGCATACATAATACTATATAAGCAAACTGTTTAATTTTTTTTAAATGTGATTGTAAAAAATTGTTATCAGTTTTGCTTTTGCCAGCAAATGGCAAAATGCAAGATTTCACAAGACTTAAAAAACACATATACTTTAAAAAAACATATCCTAAAAATAGGAAAAGAGGTAAACACTTGCATTATTCTTTGAATTTGTCCACATTGTACTTATTTTATGAATATAATCATAAAAAATAAACAACATTGACTGCTTACTTTTTCATACATGATGTAAAAAGTTTTGCTAAGATGTTATTAAAAACTGATAATTAACTGATCAAGAAGAAAAGTTTCTATGAATATCATTATGAAAAGATTTGGTTAACAAAAGTTAGTATCGTGTCCATTACTTTTAAAAATATACATCAAGGGAAACATATAAAACATAACACATCAATTTGGAGTGATGATTTCCTGAAAAGAATTAGACATCATACATAAATACAACCATCATCTGTAGCTTGACTTTATACATGAAAATTATTTTCCCTGATCTAATTTTTGTCAGCATTAAGATAGTATTATAACATTTGAATGAATGGAACTTCATGTGGGAAGTATATCCCCTGATTGCTACACGCAGCTGGTTTTATTTACCCTCACCTTTTACCTCTTGGTATATGGTGAGCAGAAAGTCCAGATCATTGTTACTACAAATAGACTTGTTTTTAGGAAAACCCCTTCCCTATTATCAATTAAAAACTCAGATTAGAACTGACAAATTCCTAAGATGCTACAATTTCTATTTTGAAAAATAGCTGACTATGCTGATGTTTGACAAACTAACCAGTAGTGAATAACATGGCTTAGTACTTAAAGAAAAGCCAAAACTTCAAATATGTAAAAACTTCGAATTTTCAAGCCAAAACATATATGTCGGTCTTCACTACTACTGCAATGGCTCTTGACACTAGCATTATTCCAATCAATAAATATCCTCCTGATGTCTCGTATCAAGCTATTGTTTAATAGTTTTCTACAAAAGAAAGAATATATTCAGAAAAACAGTAAATGCAAACACTAACAGTTTAGTGACTTTACATACCTTTAAGTGTTCCTGATGCAAGTCTTCGTTGTCCTTGAATCTTGACTTTTGATCTTTAGGAATATCATCCAGCAGTGACCCATTCCTTATCATAAAGAGGGCATTGGGGCTTTTTAGCCTGTGAATGTGATTAACTGAATAATTCTACATGTATATGAGCCAATAAAATATGAAATATGTATTTTACATCTAGCCAATAAAATATATATCTTCAATCTAGTGTATAAAATATAAACTATATATCTTACATCTAGCTTATAAAATATATCTTACATATAGTCAATAAAATGTATATGTATATCTTAAATCAAACCAATATAAATATACCTTAAATTAAGCCAACAAAATATAAAATATATATAACATAAAGCCAATAAAATATAACATATACCTTACATTAAGCCAATATAAAATAAACCTTACGTCAAGCCAACAAAATATAATATATACCTTGCATCAATTCAATATAAATTATAACTTACATTAAGCCAACAAAATATGAAATATACATTACATAAAGCCAACAAAATATAAAATATACCTGGCATCAAGCCAATATAAAATATACATTACATTAAGCCAATAAAATACAACATATACCTTACATTAAGCCAATATAAAATAAACCTTACATTAAGCCAACAAAATATAAAATATACATAACATAAAGCCAACAATATATAAAATATACCTTGCATCAAGCCAATATAAAATATACCTTATATTTAGCCAACAAAATATAAAATATACATTTCATAAAGCCAATAAAATATAATATATACCCTATATAAAGCCAATATAAAATATTCCTTACATAAAACCAACAAAATATAAAATATACCTCACATCAAGCCAATATAAAATATTCCTTAAATAAAGTCAACAAAATATAAAATATACCTCACATCAAGCCAATATAAAATATTCCTTAAATAAAGTCAACAAAATATAAAATATAACTCACATGAAGCCAATATAAAATATTCCTTAAATAAAGTCAACAAAATACAAAATATACCTCACATCAAACCAATAGAATGGCAAATTTTACTTATTTTACTGTTACTTTCAAACATTAAAACATAAAACATTAAACCATATAAAAAGAGCTCCCCTTAAAGATAATCTTACTAACATTACAGCCACAAGAGTATCTGGGTTTCAACCTTTCAACCCCATTTGATGTTATAAACTACAAATATGTTGATATTTCTCAAGGTCATGCAATTGTTATAGACAATATACAGAATTTTAAAATTAACACTCCCAATGTGTTGTATACTTTGATGTTGATGTTTATGCCAAATTAAAAAAAATATCTCCATCAAGTTGTGAATTTATAGATATTTTTCTATTTTAAAATTGATATATAAGGTGTTTTCTTTTTAGAAATAAGAGAACTTCAAATATTATGTTAAATCCTCATTAGGAGAAGTGTTTTTCTATTGAGTATCATTTGGAAACAATGTATAGCATTATACAAACCAATCAAACATGTTACTTTATTGGTTTGACTGAAACTATCCCAAATATGTAATTAACTGTTTACAAACTCAATAGGTTTTAGGCTGATTTTCTAATTTTTTCTGTTGACTGTCCTATATTAAAAAAGTCACAGGGATTTTGGTAGCCAAACGATTTATATCAGTTTTGCCCAAATTGTTCTATCAAGTTTTTTTATCGATGCTGCAAAAAATAAAATAATTTCAACTCCCGTAGCAGAATCACAAAATCTGTACAATTGTATGCCCAGCCTGTATCAACTTAAACCAAAAGTGATTTTAAATGCAACACTTAATTAATGCTTAATAATCCACTTTCTAGAGTGCTAACAAATATAACATTCAATGAATCCATGTAACCAGTGATAACTTCCCTCACCATACTCCTCAAAATGGTTAAGTTTTACAGTGCTACTGTGATCTGATCTTTAAACTTTTGCTTATGTCCACAACTCTGAAAGAGTATATATATAAGTGATAGTTAACTTACACAAAATAATATACACCAGTTTGTATACACCAGTTCGAATTGTCTCAAAATTACTTATCTTAAGCATTGAATACCACAGTGCATGCCATGCGTTCATCATACCAACATGACCACTTACCAGTATGCCCCACACCAACATGACCACTAACCGGTACGCCCCACACCAACATGGCTACTTACCAGTATGCCCCACACCAACATGGCCACTTACCGGTATGCCCCATACCAACATGACCACTTGCCAGTATGCCCCACACCAACATGACCACTAACCGGTACGCCCCACACCAACATGGCTACTTACCAGTATGCCCCACACCAACATGGCCACTTACCAGTATGCCCCACACCAACATGGCCACTTACCGGTACGCACCATACCAACATGGCCACTTACCAGTATGCCCCACACCAACATGGCCACTTACCGGTACACACCATACCAACATGACCACTTACCAGTATGCCCCACACCAACATGGCCACTTACCGGTATGCCCCACATCAACATGGCCACTTACCGGTACGTCCCACACCAACATGGCTACTTACCGGTATGCCCCATACCAACATGGCCACTTACCGGTACGCCCCACACCAACATGGCTACTTACCAGTATGCACCATACCAACATGACCACTAACCGGTACGCCCCACACCAACATGGCTACTTACCAGTATGCCCCATACCAACATGGCCACTTACCGGTACGCCCCACACCAACATGGCTACTTACCAGTATGCCCCACACCAACATGGCCACTTACCGGTACGCCCCACACCAACATGGCTACTTACCAGTATGCCCCATACCAACATGACCACTAACCGGTACGCCCCACACCAACATGACCACTAACTGGTACGCCCCACACCAACATGGCTACTTACCAGTATGCACCATACCAACATGACCACTAACCGGTACGCCCCACACCAACATGGCTACTTACCAGTATGCCCCATACCAACATGACCACTAACCGGTACGCCCCACACCAACATGACCACTAACCGGTACGCCCCACACCAACATGGCTACTTACCAGTATGCACCATACCAACATGACCACTAACCGGTACGCCCCACACCAACATGGCTACTTACCAGTATGCCCCATACCAACATGGCCACTTACCGGTACACACCATACCAACATGGCCACTTACCGGTATGCACCATACCAACATGGCCACTTACCGGTACACACCATACCAACATGGCCACTTACAAGTATGCCCCATACCATCATGGTCACTTACCGGTATGCCCCATACCAACATGGCCACTTACCTGTATGCCCCATATCAACATGGCCACTTACCGGTATGCACCATACCAACATGGCAACTTACCTGTATGCCCCATACCAACATGGCCACTTACCGGTATGCACCATACCAACATGGCCACTTACCGGTATGCACCATACCAACATGGCCACTTACCGGTATGCCCCATACCAACATGGCCACTTACCGGTATGCCCCATACCAACATGGCCACTTATCGGTACACCCCATACCAACATGACCACTTACCGGTACGCCCCATACCAATATGGCCACGTACCAGTACGCCCCATACCAACATGGCCACTTGCCAGTATGCCCCATATCAACATGGCCACTTACCGGTACGCCCCATGAAGGATCTCCATGAAAGTGATGGAGGTCTCTGGTACCCAATCATACATCTCTCTCACACTGTCAGGTATCTCTGCCACAGCTGGGATCCAACCATACCTTAAAAACAATTTGAATTGACATTAATTAAGTACAATTTAAGGGAAGTTATATTTATAAGAACAATTTAATGGCAGTTATGGTTATAAATACGGTTTAAGGTCAGTTATGGTAATAAGTACAATTTAATGGCAGTTGTGGTAATAAGTACAATTTAATGGTAGTTATGGTAATAAGTACAATTTAATGGCAGTTATGGTAATAAGTACAATTTAATGGCAGTTATGGTAATAAGTACAATGTAATGGCAGTTATGGTAATAAGTACAATTCATGGCAAGTTTTAATATCTTATCTAAGATCAGTTTATAAGTTCAATTCATGGCAAGTTTTAATATCTAATCTAAGACCAGTTTATAAGTACAATTAAAAGCAAATTAATACATCTAAGTAAAGGACAGTTTAAACATACAACGTAGGGTAATATTTTAAGGAGAATTCATCTTTATATTATCCTTTTTTCCCATAATTTTACTGTTTTTGTTTGTGTGTATGCCTGGATAAATACCCAACAATAATTTTTGTTTGTTGTGTTTTTGTTTTTTTGTTACATCGCACAGACATAATTATGGTCATATTGACTACGTCCAGGTAATTAACAGACTTTCTAAAAGGCAATGACAAGTATAATGTAATTGAACATTTTGATAAAAAAAACATACTTATAAGTTATATCGAGTATATAACAATGGTTTGTTATGTTTATTGGAGTCATCATCCCACCACGAGTATTTCAGTTATATGGAGATAATGTCCACTTGAAGTTGGTATAGTGCTGCCATCACTGTGAATAGCATGCCATGAACACCTGGCATGATAACACACCCAGTCACATTATCCTGACACCGGGCCAGCCAGTTTTGGAACTACCCTTATAATTGCGTGAAGGTTGGCAAGAGAGCTATACCACTATCATTTTTGAATACTTTAGTATTACCCAGTCCAGGTTTGAACCTAGGATCTCTTGTATTTGAAGTTGATGCTCTACCGACTGCGCTACCAGGACAGGTATATAACAATGTAATTAGAACCAAAAGATACTTAGATGTATGCTATTGATTCATGCATTGAAATGATAGTCTGTGTGCAAACTACAATTTGTCAGATTATTTAAGTCTATTATTCCCACCTTTCTCCTAACATGTTCAGGAAGAATGCCTGCCCCTCTGTCTCCTCCAGACACTGGTCAAGTTCCTCTAGACATACCCTGATGGTGTCACTTGTAGACGTGTCTTTCAGCACACCCCACCGCAAATCACACTCCACTAAATACAGCTGCCGTGACTCACACCATTCTCTTAACTCTGGGAAAACCTTGACAGCAGAATAAAAAAAAAGACATGGTCTGTAAAACTATTTATTGCACAGGCAATGCATATAATGCATTTAGTATCAGAGGTAAACAGTAAGCAACAAAAAGGATTTTTATGTATAAATTTAGACATGCGCTTAAAAAGGTTTCGAGTATTCACTTTTTATACTGACACAAAATTGTAAATGGTTAATAAATATTGGTAAACAGTTTGAATTTTATCTGTACAATACAATTTTTAGTTCTTAAGAAAATGACCTTTTTTCATTATCATCATACTGAAAATGAGTGTTTTGAAATGTATCAATGATTTTGCAAAATGTTTCATACTATTTTTCAAAAGTAAATATCTCTTGCCCACCTGAGAAATAAACACCTGCCCCACAAGTAACAGAATTAATCCTCACCTTTTTCACCAGACTTTCCCTTTCCCAGAAAAAGTCTGTAAATGTTGATGAGACAAAAACCCTCACTGTCTGCCATCCTGCTTTACTTTGTTTAGGGAACCTATGATTTTGGCTGTAGCTCTCACATTGTGCTGACACAGTTTCCCAGCATGCCCTTACTCTTTCTAGAACTTCTGGGTCAGGGCTGCTCATGACCTCTGAAGGATCTCTGTGCCCTGCCCTTTGATCCTCCTCTCTCTTTTCATTGGCTGCATTTTGACTAAGCTATAGTAATAAAAAAAATGATACACTACTTATGTGTGCTATTCAAAGTAAGGGCTGAGCTAACATTACAGTTAAAAATAAAGTATGTACAGAATTAAGTTAATAATTGTAGGGTTTGTGTTGTTTGGAATAAATAAACATGAAATATGCCATACAGTAAGCACATTTATCACACAATCTGGCATGTATTTATTGAGTAGCTTCCATTGGTTAAATGTATTACCCACTAGTTAATTAATGAGTTGCAAATGTTTGTGGAGATGATATTCTTACTTGCTTTGAAGTCACATCCTGAATGCAAAATTCTTGTAACATCAATTAAAATTAAGTCATATTTTAGAAAACAGACAGCTGAGGTAATGGTTATTAGTGATAAATAGAATATACAAATTTGTTTTCATTGAATATTGATTATATTAAACTAGTTGGATACAAATATATGGTTGGATACAAAGATATGAAATGTGGCTCATATATTTGCAACAAACTTGTCATGTATGATCCTGTTTCTACAACTAGGATGTTTGGGGTATTTTTTTTTTTTTTTTTCTTCATACATTATTACTGGTTGTATTTTAATAATAACTTTTTATCCCAACTTTTGAGTCAATACTTGTTAAAAGACCGCATGTTATCACAAGTTTCACAATACAATTTTATTAAATCCATTACAGCATATTTACCACAGACAAATTGGATAAACTTCTTGTCACAATCAGACTAGTTTCTACCTCGAAACTTTTCTTGAAGTCCCTATACATCGTGGCAGGAAGTTAGGCGGATGCAGTTTGATTATATTTACATTCTCGACACAGTCTCTTCATATGTTGTCACTTGGTGACTGTTTTTCTCCTTCATCAACAGTGTCCTGGCAATGAGTCCTATGTTGTCTGATGTTGTTTAAAATGTATCACTCATGGTTATGCTGAAATTACAGTACACTAATCATGACACACAATTGTTTGAAGTAGTGTATTGTTCTAAATGGCTGTTTAAAATTATGGTTTATATTATTTTTCATATATCAGCGTTGACCCTAGTCCTATGAGTAAGCAATTGGAGATGACATTTGTTTTTTCATTATTTTATATGCTGATATTTGTGTTTTACCTTTCTGATAGTGGCAAATAGTAAGAAAGAGTGTGAGAGTTAAAAGCAAAGAGAATTGGCAGGTGCCGTGCAGACAAAGAGGTGAGACAGAAAATGTGCTGAAAAGTAATGAAAGACAGTCAGGTTCTGTTGGACCGAGAGTAAAATATTTAAATAAACTAGTATGTATGCTTTTGTGTATCCATGTAAATTATAATAGGCATGTACAGTAAGATGCTTCCAATCGAGGTGAGACTGTTCAGTTCATACTACCGTGTTATAAAAAAGCGACAATCTCTTCACATGGATTAATTAAGTGTTCTATTATAACAGATTAAAAGATTAACGACTCGTATTATACAGCAAAGAATGTAAGTTACACGCGTCAGTAAACACACCTATTGTTTATAGCGTCGCTTCGCTACAACAGGTCGTATCATGACATTTTGCGGGAAAGAAAAATGAAGAACGTAAAGGGAGGTAACCATGATTCGGGTCTGGAAGTATAATTTCCTTTACATAAAATAATTCATAAATTATACACTTCAAGCGAATCACTAACCGTAATCGGTTATCTGAAGTATCTTGATAACGCAGTTTTATAAATCTGTTTAACAGCTAAATATAATAAATTAGTTAATAATAATTGTATATTACTAACTGACAGTTGTAAATTTATTTTTGAGTTAACAGGTCAAAAATTAATAACTTTATTTTTAACTAAAAATAGACTAGATGCTAGGTAAAGTTATTTCAACGTAAATGGGAAGGGCTGTTGTAATGCAAATATACTTATATTGTTCATGGTGTGTAGAACCGACACTGGATAAATTACTAAAATGGTGACAACCCCATTATAATTGTTTTGGCCAATGCAGCCCAAATTTATGAATTTAATGTCAATTTAATCACATTTGTTATCAATATTTAAGTTTATGTATTTATAATGCCAACTTATTACGAGCAAATGCTTAAAAGAAGTATCGTTTATATATGTTCAAATTGATATTTTATCAATATCAGAATAATTTATAATTACTCTTAATAAATTTGTTGAGTGCTGCTATAAGCATGTATGGTTTTTGCAATAAAATTATCAAATTGAATATAATGCCTCCTAAAAGAAGGTTTAACAATCACATGAAGCAAATTTAATAAAGTTTATTTGAGTTTATATTTAATGTAGATTATGGAAATACCATAATAGGGGGATGGGGGTGGGGGTGCAGTTACGTAATAGGCCAGAAACCAAATATTAACTGACATGTATGTGTCAGGTTTGTCTAACCATTTTGCATTTTTGTTGTTTCAGTTCACTTACAAAGAGACAAATTAAAACATAACTTTGTCAAGACTTGTATAAACATGCATGTTAAATCGTTGTGTGGTGTGTGTGGTGCATGTTAGACGTACAATATCAAGACTTTACATTTGGTTTAAGATATTTAAAAATAACAAATTACACAATTAAGTTCAACTCCATCCTTTGATTCTTTGCATGATTTTTAAATTTTTTCACATTTCAGGTATTTTAAACATTATGATTACTACAAAAGATATACTGTACTAGTGAAATGTCAAAAATGCCATTTTAAAAAAAGATTTATAAACAACAAATGACAACTTTAAATAATTGTCTTTATTTCACACAAATTGAAGGCAGACAAGTTATTTTTACAGTCAAAGAATGACAAGGTTTGAACAAAAACAAGTTTATCCAATGAGTGGAAGTAAAAAAACAACAGAGCTCCAGATTCAAGGTCAACATATGAGTATAGTACAAATATAAAAAACAAAACAAAAACATATCACTATTAGATGTAAACCATGTCTGATACTAAATAAAACATAACTCTAGCTCAATTTTGAATAATAATCATAAATTACTAATCATCAAACATAAATAACAAGAAATAAGTCTTAATTTCATTTTGTAACAAGTTAAAATTAAATGAAGATTAATAATCATAATTTTTGTTATTGATCCATTAAATGTAAATATGGTCATGTAACAAACCCAACTTGCTATTGACAAGATGGTACCAAATGTAATTACCATAAATAAAAAAGTCTGCACTGGTGGTTCTGCCCTGGCATAGGTCTGGTGTCCTTTACCATTAATTAAACCCATCTTAGATAAAAAACACACACTTTTTTCATATAAAGCAGTGTAAGCTGCATGATGGAATAAACAAAGTAACTAACAGTACTTGTTTACTAATATATTAGCATAATAACATTTTAAACCACTTACATATTGTGGATCCTCAAAAGTATGCTGTCAAAAATGTTTTTCATTTTAGTATAAGTTGTTTGTTTATAATGAAAGACATAATTTAGTTAAAATAAAATGGTAAAAGGTATAAAGAAGACTTAACATGCACCCTTTTAGTGGAGAAGGACCCCAGACAAATGTCCGGGCAGAATCAATGGCACACCACAAATCAGCTGGAAGACCTTCCTGCAGTAAGTCCTTCACCTTGAACTGGACTCAATCCACGCAGTGAGAGGCTAAGTAGTCACAGGACTTGCAAATAATTGACTCTACCACTATGCAACATCGTCCCTGTTGTGTTTAGAAATATCACAGCAACAGAATTTATTTCATTATAGTAACATCCAGTTATTTTGGGATGTAGGACAAAATATCCCCCCCCCCACACAACCAGGATGAAATCATGACATTAAGCATTAAGGTTTCTCTAATACTCTGACTAGCAAAAAATTTGTGTGATTAAGTTTCAATTTTTGAAATAACTGTTAGCAAAAAAGAAAGTGTTATATTAAAAAAAAAAACACAAAACTTTGGAGGCAGCAATCAGGGGTGGGTGTGGGTGTGGGGATTTTGTCTGACTTGAAAATTCAAGGGGATTCTGTCCACATGTGGTCATATCACCACAAGGGATTTTGTTCAGGAGAAATTGTGTCCAGCCCCCACTGTTTGGGTGTAATAATACCCTAGAAAATTACTGTATGGAACTGTTGGTGGACTGCAGTTAAGCTGGAAAATCTTCCCAAATTTAGTTTTTTTTGGCCCTACAACACCACCCCACCTTCCAGGACTTCAACTCATAGCAGCAGTTACAAGTCTGCAACTCTAACACTTGGCCCCAGATGCCCACCCAGCCTTAATGAACACATCTTCAAATACTGTGAAAGCATTTTATTTCGTGGGGCATTTAATTTCGTGGAATTTGTGGGCAAGACAATCCACAAATTTAAGTACCAACAATATAAAATCCCCTCGGTTAGACTTTCGAATGCTAGATTTACTTGTAAATCATGTCAACATTTGGTATGAGCCACGTATATTGCAAGTTTGTAACACGTAAATGATGGTTTAATTCGTCAGATTCTCTGTAATTAATGGCTATTACAAATCATTGTCCTGTACAATTTAATATCACACCTTTTTTGCTTTCAATAAGGTATTAAGTGGTTCTTTGTGCTCAAATAAAGTGAAGCATTGTGTTCTAATTATTAATCTTTGACCCAGCTTCGCTTGATGAAGTATGCTCGACTGTCACGTAATCGATTATTTCTACTTAGAAGATGTGCAATAATGACAAATATCAAGTGAAAATGTAGCTATTAAGTGTATTATGCACAATAAATAATCAAACTTTGTCAATAAGAATCTTTGTAAAAGTAAGACAGAAATAAAAGCGCTGATCAACTTTATAGGTGAAGGGTGTTTACTCAAGGGTCTGTTTTGTGTCAGTTTGTATAGTATGCTAATTGGCGTTAATTGACAGTCAATGGCTTCGTTAAATTAGACCCTTAAAAGAACCCATGCCCCTAACATCTTTATGAATATAATCCCTTCAATGACACGCTAGTTGACAGTTTCGTGTCATAAAAGTCGTCTGATAAGACTCGGCTGTGAAAACATTGACCGGCTGCCGTGGATCAATATCATCAGGCGTGACGTAAGACAATATAGGCAGTCACTCGCTAATCCGTAGTTTCGCAATTGGCCCTGTTTCAGTGTTAGGCCTCAGTTTCGCATCTGTCAAAAATCGAAGGTATTTTTTTTTAATTTCGTGGGTAGGGCAATCCACGAAGTCAAGTACCCACGAATATGCCCGTCCTCTTCAAACAACGAAATTTCTGCCCCACGAAATAAAATGCTTTAACAGTACATGTACACAAAGCACTGCATATTTTTATTAACACATTTTATATGCAAGTATTTTAAAAAGACAGGGCTGAAATTCCAAGCACCAAGTTTTGCCAAGCATAAAAAATGTAGCACAACAATTATAATAACATGTAATACTGTCTTTTGGAAGAAATGGCAGAAAAATACCAGCACTAAATATATGTCATTACTGACATTCACACATCAAGTGCATGCCTTAAAGGCATTGGAAATGGCCTTCTTTATAACACTTGATGCACATGGGTTTATAGCTTAGCCGTTAGTAAAACTCTAAACCCCACCCCTTCCCTCAGACCAATGCAGCCTGAGGGTGTGTCCCGCTGGGTAGATCCATCCCACCCCCAGCCCATTAACCTCCCACTGAGTGAAGCCAGATAACGCCACATTCCAATGCCGATAATGGCATTAGACATTGGCCTTATCTGGCTACAAAGTGGTGGTGGAGGTGTGTGTGTGGGGGGGGGGATGGTTTGGAGGCAGGATACAGGTGGTGGTGTGGGTCTACCCAGCTGGACAGTGTCAGACTTAGTAATAGAGCAGGGGTGGGGTCTAGAGTCATTCTGACCGATGGTAATACAGAAAGCCCATGTGAAAAATTGCAGCTGAATACTTAACAGTCTATCCAGCTGTACTATCCTAGAGACTCCAGTGTTACCAGGGAAGGTACGGGATCAGAGTTTTCATTCAACCCCAAAATGATCAATGATAGAGCATGTGCTTCAAGTGCGACACCCAATACATGCACGCAATGCTTTATGACCCTGGCAGAGTTTTTCTTTTGAGTTCAGAGTTCTCTCTCTCTTGATTAAAACTATGTTGTTGTTTTCACTTACTGTAACAAGTTACACATTAAGAGCGCAGTGTCACCTGCAAATCATACCTATGAACTGTTTTTCAATTTTTGTAGACATTTTACATGACAAATTGATATTGCAAGTTGTATAATCCCAAATGGAAATGTGACTTTCCTAATCAGTACATAAGTAATGTTTGATATCAAGTCACCATATAATCAAGTTGACTCTTCCTTAATCGCCACAGAATTGTGTTATTTCTATTAGTCCTAACATAACCAAATTATTCTACCTTAGTCACTATAAAACAATTCTTCCTCCAGTCACCACATAACCGGATCATCATGTATTCTTTCTAAGACTACACCCCAGAAATATGTGATATTTATGCAGTCATCACATAACCAGGTCTATTTTTCTATAGTCTCACACATGTATATTTTACGATTCTTTCTCAATCATCATAGTCCTCAATCTCATATTCCTCCTCCTCTGCTTGGTTGTCCTGGGAGACCTTCACCTCTGACTGACTGTTAGGGAGGTCATCTGTTTCCATGGTAACCTTAGCTGCTACAGCTTGTGCCTGGCTTCCTGGTTCAGACTCCCCCACAACATCATCTTCTTCATCAATGTCAACATCTTTCTCATCTAGTTTTTCATATCTGTTAAACAAAAACAGAAGTCATATATGAATCTCGTTTTGAATTATCATACCAATTATGTTCATTATAGCGAAGTCCAGCTGTTTGGTGGAGGAAGACCCCAGACATTTGTCTGGGTAAATGTCTGGGTAGAACCACCAGCACAAAATGCACAATTAGCTGTAGAGTGTAGACATCACATCATTATCTGTTAGAGATGTCTACATAAAGCATTATTATTTTGAGAAATTAACACAAAAAAAGATCAGCAGTAAATGCTAATGCCTTCATAACTTATCAGAATATTTCAGGATTTGGCAGAAATCATTCAAAATCTATGATTGGAAAGCACTAAATGATTTTATTACTTTTATTTATTGTTGATTCACTTAAAATATTGTTAAATATGAATAAAAAAGAACTACACCAGCAGACAATATGTATGTCATAGATATATTTGAAAAATTATCTGAATTATTTTGATGATCCAGTTTGTTACTTTTAAGTATTAAGAAAGTAAAGGATTATAAACTGTCATGACAGCTAATCTATACCAAATGCATGAAACAATATTTTTTCCACTATTTCTGAGAATTTATGCATAATTTCTGCATAAAATCATACTTAAGCATTAGTAAATACAATATTAAACACTACCAGCCATATGTGAGACATACACATTTCGAAAAAATAACCCTAAACACACATTCTTTTCAAATCTATAAATAAGCAGGAAAGTTTTCTCTGCTAAAAATAGATATCGACGTCTGCAAGGACTACTCAGATGACAAAATAATGTGAAATCAAAAGTAAATTGTCACATGGTTTTCTTAGTTTAAAAATATCTATCTCTGCAGCATGGCTTAGTTAGAAATACCTGTTTGTGGTGAAGAATGGGATGTGATGTTTCAATAATTTTTAAAGCTTCATTTTTTTACAAGATGAAAAACATTGGACATATAATAAAACAACAGCAGAAGATGATCATATAAAAAAAAAAATATTATCAAATTGTGTTACATTTTAATATCTATTTACTGCAGTCAGAAGAAAAGTTAAAGAATTTTATTATTTACATAATATACATACAGACCAAAGATGGTTTACAAAACAATAAGTTGATGCCTACCTGCCAACTTTTTGGTTTGAAAATCGACACATCTCTTGTACAAATCTGATCTGACCTAAAACAAAGTAAACTCAATAAAAGTATGAAAAAAAAAAATAACATAAGCAAAATAAAAAGACAATGCTCAGAATCATTTATTTAAAAAAAACACCATCATCATGCTAGCTTGATAAAGGTTATCATTGAGAAAAAGAATTAAATAAAAATTCTACCAAGGATAAGTTATCAGCTGCGTATTGAATAAAAGCTTGAATATCACTTAAACCCATTTAAAAAAATTGAAACAGTTGGGTAACGATTTTGAATGTTCTCTTACATTTTATTTTATAATTTGTAATGTACTCCATTATACCAATTATATAAAAAATATATTTACAGTGTATTTTTTTTTAATTCCCATTAGCAAGTTCAGTCATAAGAAATACTTCCAATAATAACTTGAAAGAGTGAAGAAAGAACCTTCAAACCACCATAAGGTCTGCATGAACATTGTTTTAAATACATTTAAGCAATAGCATTGTGTTTATTATAGCAATTGGTAACAACTTTGATAGAGAAAAATTGCAGACAAATGTCAGCGTAGAATCACAGACACTTCCCTGATCAGGTGCAAACAAAATCTCCCCACATTAAGTCCTTAGGCCCTGCATTGGAACCCTCTTGAACAATGCTTGGCTCAAATTAGTTAACACTTTATAGTATCAATTCAAAGGTAACTGGATATCTCATCTGTAAGTGCCTGGAGCAGACGCTCTACCAATTGCGCTACCAGGTCGGGTGTGTTTTGGAAATATAACAGGTATCCGGACAAATCCCCGCACGGACATTTCCCCGTTCGTCATTTTTGAAGGTCCGGACATTTCCCCGTTCGTTATTTGTGTAGACCTGGACAAATCTCCGCTCATGAAATTGTAAGGGCGGACAATGCCCCGCTCAATTATGTGTGAAAACTATTTTAATTAATCCTTTACAGTCTTCCGACTTTTAATTAATTTACGACGGTTTGTGTGTTGTTGTTAATTAAGTCAGCCTCGCTCAATTGAAGTTGTTTGATCGTGGTAATAAATTGAATATGCAAATTATGTGTGAAAACTATTTTAATTAATCCTTTACAGTTTTCCGAACAGTTTTCCGACTTTTAATTAATTTACCATGGTTTGAGCCTCGCTCAATTAAAGTTGTATGATCATGAACGATATTAACGAACAAGTTTAACACCTTATTATCTCCACAAATGAGACAATTAAAGTTGTTTGACAAACTTACTAATGACTCAAAAACATTTCTTAATATATAATCTCTGCATAAGATGAATTTTACAAAAAACAAAATCTGTCATGGAGATCATCACAATGAAAAGCGGTACAAAAAAACTTGTACATGCAGGCTTTGTATACACGAAGAACAAGGAGACGAAAACAACTATCAGATGGGAATGTTCAAAAAGACAATCAAAACAGTGCAAAGGTGCTCTCCTGAGTGACAAAGACATCACAACAGTCAACTCACTGACAGACCACAGCCATGAGGCAGATCACTTCGCTTAATTTGGACACAAAAACTTAACTACACCTATTGCTTGGTAAAGCTTGAGCAGGGAATTGTCCACCCTTACAATTTCATGAGCGGGGATTTGTCCGGGACTACACAAATGACGAACGGGGAAATGTCCGGACCTACAAAAATGACGAACGGGGAAATGTCCTGGCGGGGAATTGTCCGACATTCAATATAACACAGTGACAATAAAGGCCATTAAAGCAGTATCTTGATATTTTGATCGAGCATGAACTTAGGCAAATGTCTGGGTTCAACTGGGTGGAAGATAGTCTCACATTAAGTCCTTTGCATTAAGTGAGACACTTCAATTTTTTAAACTAATTTTAAATTATATTTTGTATTATATAAATGACTATAATTAAATACCTGTATCATGTAGGGTGATGTTAATGGGAGAGATATAGGGAATAATTTCAGTCTGGAGAACCACAGGGGGTGACCGGTACACTGTAACAATAAATAGAAAAATGGCAGAACTTTTTATTTGTACAAGACAGTCATAGACATAGACCTATTTGAATATATACATGTGAACTCTCCCACTTTTGGAGGGAGACTCCCTCTTTTAAGGTTCAAAATTATTTGGAAATGAGGGGTGTTGTACACATTTTCAGAAATCTCCCTATTTGGAAACAGATATCTTCCTTCTTTGTTAATGTGAAAATAACAAAGCTCCACATTTGAAAGTGAAACCCCCCTACTTTGGTCTCAGAAAAAGTATGTGAACAATGACTGTGCGAACAAAAAAAAACAAACTGTGATAGTCACACATACATAAACAGCTGCATTTACAAGCAGGTATACTGTCCAATTAAATACAAAATTTCAATATCTTGTGTCTTTTAACCCTTTCCTTCATAGAACATGTACAATTTTGAAAATAAAAATAACAAATTGATTGACTTCGGCAAAGTTAAATGTCTTTTTTAAATAAATGTGTGTTTAATGTATAATCTTAGGTCTGAGATAAATCTGTCTACAAATATACCATTAGTGGTGCAGGTTGTACAGAAAATAATTGTGATAATTGTGTATGCTGTGTATCACCGTAGAATGACATAAGCATAAATGACAGGGTTCAAATAAGGCCTTAAAAATATATCCAGAATCAAACCTGAAAAATGAAGTAAATTTCACATTGCAATTTAACTTTTTATGAACTAACATAGAAACAGAAGCTAAAGTATACATACATCTAAACATGTGTCTGGCTGTATCACAATTCTGCCTAGCCTGAAAAAAGAAAGCATATATAATAACAGGTGATGTAAATGAAGACTGTCTGAAAAAAAAGGTGTATACTCATAATTAGTTTTACTTACTTTAGATTGGTAACATTTATTGCCCTATCAAATATAATTGAGCATAAGAATGAAATACTATAAAATGGAAATTGCTAAACATTATAGCACAGCTAATAAATAGCATGCTATACATTTTTTTCCTAAAAAACATATATTTTTTGTTAACACTTTGTCATAGAATTTGTCACTTTAATTGCTATTTACTCATCTCTGAGGGTCAGCTGATCACAGTTGTTCACACATGCTTGTCTTTTTGTTCCCGTTACATTGTCCTGATCATAACCGTCATACTGGGGCTCAGACTTACAGTTTTATTGGTGTTGTACCACTGTGGTTTATGGAGGGGTCTCCATGCCTGTCCCCCACCCCCTGCTCCATGGTGGGCCCTGGAGGTGTTGGCAAACATTAGGCCCCGTGTGGCGACTGATGCCGCATACATCTGCAGTGCTGATCTGGACTAGAGAGTACAAAAATATACCAGAAATTACTGCTGAAGTCCTTGCGTTACATAAGATATATATGATTGACATATGGTATAAACGCAATTGCCTTAATTTGTATAAAATACATAGAAAAGCAGTGTGCAGTCTGAAAACTGATGTATAACGAATGACATAAGATAATAACATTTTCTTCTCTTTTTTCCCCCAATTTTTTCTTTGTAACTTTTTCACTTTTTTTAATTTTTTTTTTTACTTCTTACCAGAACATCTAGGGTAGTGCACCACAAGACAACTAGAAGACTACTATTTCCTACTATGTAACAAATTGAATAAGATGGGATATTGACATAATTTGATTTCTTGTTACAAATGTTATCTGAAAGAAAAAGGTCCACACCAATCTTACATGTACCTTTGGGATGTTTACTTTAAAACCATTTTTAAAAATAAAGTAGAAAGTATTCAGTGTATACAAACTTACAGCCCAGTCAATGGTAAGAAAGTCTGAGTCGCTGAGGAATTCACTAGCAAGGACCACATCCTCTATAGTGGTGTAGAAGTCAAGGTAGTTCTGGTGAAGGTAGGCACTGAAATAGTCTCCTGACAGGTGGGATCGCTCTACCACATCCTGTTAAATACAATATTTTCTTGAATAGATGATACAACTTGGAGACATTGTGAAAATTTCATTATAGCAAAAGGCGATGATTTGTAAGATGCAGGTGGAATCGCTCTACCACAGCCTGTTAAAGGGATGAAATGGGATTATCCGGCATTTTTGCTGATACTGTGCAGCAACATTTCTATCGTTATAGCACAGGGGCACTTGTGAGGTGCCCAGGGACTGAACCTGGCCGGTCCATGATACTGACACTGACGAGTCAGGCGTAATGCTGTCCCCTTAGCCCCGAGCGTTAGGAGGGAAGCTACTACTACCAACTTTATAGTCTTTGGTTTGACCCAGCCGGGATTTGAACCTGCGACCTCCTGATCCGCAAGCCTACGCTCTAACAATTTAGCTATTTCATCGGTCATAGCCTGTTAAACAAAACGTTTTGTATAACAGATTACACCATTTGTAGTCATCTTTAAATTTCATTATAGCAACAGGCAATCACTTTTTAAGATACAGGTGGGATTGCTCTTTCATATTCCCCTAAAATAAAAGGTTTCGTTGAACAGATGATAGAGCCATTGTGCAAATTTCATTGCAGCAAAAAGGAATGATTTTAAGATCATAATGAATAAGTCATCAAATCATTTAATTCAAGCATTTTTTGATGTTTGGACATCTTTCACTCTTAAGTGATACTGTGGGTAAAAATGTATAACGTAACCCAGATTATACAGATTTTTCAATATGATAAAACTACATGAAATTTCTACTAGTTTGATCACTGCATATTCATCATGGCAAAGTGTATTGTAAAAAGGCTTTTAAAGAGAAAAAAGTTCTGTTTAAATCCAAATAACTATTTGGTGCCACATTACCTCAGGGTCTACCTGGAGAGGGTCCCTGTAATGGTGAGACAAATGGGCAGGTAATACAGCCGAGTTGTCACCCGCAACAGGCTCTGCCCCTGGAAAAAAAAAAAGTACATGGACTATAGTTGAATATGGTATTTTACAAGTACTTGTTGAAAAGCCGAATAGGATTAATAAATTTTAAGGGTTTAATTATAATTAAATAGGAAATAGTAACACAATGTCAATGACCAAGTAATGCCTGAGATTTTTTTTTTAAAAATACCTAACAGTTACCAACTATGGTTATTCTAGCAGCATCCAGCTATTTTGTGGGAGGAAGATGCAGGGGCTTCACTACCCTGATTATACTGCTTTACAAACATGATATACATGTATCCTGTTTTATTTCAGAAGAAAATGTTCTGAATTCTGATAACAATTACTTTGATCATACTTGTAGGAAAGAAATAGCTCATAAAGAAATTGCTTTGCAAATGGTATACAACAACGGATAAATAATCAAGTACAGATATTTTATGCATACAAATATCAAAAGAAGTAATCTTGATTATGGGCCACCCAGGAGACATTTATACCAAATATCAAATGTCTAGATCTTAGTGGTTTCCAACAGGAAGACATGAAGATTTTCAGTATGACTGTTAAGACATATATGGAAAATGACTAAGCCCTGGGAGCCATGTTGCCTGATTAGATGTTTTTTTAATCTTTATAGTGGGCTACCCACTTAAGATTTATACCTAACACCAAGTCTCTAGCCATTGTAGTTTCTGCATACATGTGAACTTTTACCGAGACCAAAATAGGTGATTTGTTATTTTCGTATAAACAAAGAAGGCAGTTATCTGTTTCCATGGATAGAGATTTCTGAAAATGTGTAAAACACCCCTTATTTTCAAATAATTTTGAACCTTAAAAGAGGGAGTCTCCCTCCAAAAGCAGGAGAGTTCACATGTATATATTCAAATAGGTCTATGTCTATAACTGTCTTGTATAAATAAAAAAGTTCTGCCATTTTTCCATTTATTGTTACAGTGTACCGGTCACCCCCTGTGGTTCTCCAGACTGAAATCATTCCCTATATCTCTCCCATTAACATCACCCTACATGATACAGGAATTTAATTATAGTCATTTATATAATACAAAATATAATTTAAAATTAGTTTAAAAAATTGAAGTGTCTCACTTAATGCGAAGGACTTAATGTGAGAATATCTTCCACCCAGTTCTACCCAGACATTTGCCTAGGTTCAGGCTCGATCAAAATATCAAGATACCTATTGCTTTAATGGCCTTTCTGTTCATATTTTCTGCAGAAAAAAAATACTTAAGTCCAAGGTCAAAGCTTTGATGATTTTCAACAGTATCTCTATTTAAGGGCAAAAAAACCCTCATTAATCAACACTTATAATGTTCATTCTTTTTAAATCTATAAATAATATACGATTGGGATTCCTGCTAAAAATAGGCATTGATGTCACAGCAGATGACATAAATGAGCTATAACATTGGTCACATGGTTTTCTCGGTTGAAAAATAGTTAACCATGCAGCATGGCTCAGATAGGAAATATGTGTTTGTAATGACAATTGTGGTTTTATGGATCATATTTCAGACAGATGTAGGACATTGATAAACAGCAATTTGCAAGTTCTGTTCAAATAACAATGGTTTACTAAGATGAAAATATGTTTGGTCCAAACTGTTGGATACCACCTTTAAATACATGCCATCAACAAATGATATGATATTGCACCCTGTTACATAATCTCAATGAAATTCTCTTATAAGCTAAGCTGGAAAACTAAAATTTTTGGCAACTGTTGTTTATCTCAGTCCAAAATACTTAATTACTGAATAAAGAGCTTTCTCACATTGGAGGTTATTTTAGTAATTTTATCTAGCTTAGCTTGTAAGAGTAGTTTACCATTTACATTTGCATCAATTCAACTCATTCTACATATATATACTATAATCCGACAGAGTTATGGATCAGAACTTACTCTTGCAATATAGTATTTTTCCTAGGGCTCGGAACAGGAACAAGGACGTGTCTCTCCCACCAATGGCTGCCAATTCCTCGTCCGTCTCTGTTACTTTTGTGCTTGTTGCTTTAAACACGCCATCTTTGCGGACGAATGTTGTCCTTTTAACACTCCGTGATGGCTTCTTAAGAGACTTACTTTTTCCTTTTGCAGGGCAGGAGACGGCAAGGTCTTCAGTGTCTATGCAGAAATACATTAAGAAAGACTTAAAAAAATCAAATCAGTGCAAGCAGAAATTCAGGTTAAGTAGGAGAGAGAGAGATGGGACTTCTATATCTGTCTCATTTATGAAAAGTTGAAAAGCTTGAAATAGAGCTACAATTTCACTAAACAGAGCACCTTTTAAAATGAAAAGTGCCAACCTATCTAGTGTCGGTGTGCCGTAAAACCCAAAATACAAATACAAAGGTGATAAATAAACTAAGCTGATTTTAAATTATTCATTAAATAATAATAATGTCAATAAACATTACAATTACAATAATTTATTGTGTTTTAAAAAGTTCAATTTATTTATAAAGCAATAAGCATTTCTGGAAGCCTTTGCCCCTCTATCTCAAATCTCTATCTATATCTCTTTTCCTTCTCTCTGTCTATCTATCTTTTTAATCTCATTCTATTTCCTCCTCTTTGTCCTCCTTTCCTTCATCCATATCTATCTTTCCACTCTTTTGCTCTGTCCTTCACCTCTTTCTCCCCTTAATAACTGATTATACAAGTTTATTTCACACAGTGTACGAACTATTCACCTCTAAGACAGGCGAACTGTAGAGCGTTCAGTGCTCCTCGTATATCACCAGCGCTGGACATCGCTATGGACTCTATCACAGACTTGGATGGTACGGAGAACTTGTGGCTACCTCGCTGGGACTCATCTGTTGCCACCTTGGTCAGAATCTTTGTCATACTGGTCATGGCAATGGGATTGAAGCTGAAAAGGACCACACATGTATTTATAGAAGTTTTGTAAATATATTTTACCTTTTTTTTGTCACTTCTTTTTCAGAAATGTAGTTTCCAGAGAATTAAAATTACATAGCTTTCAATGTATGTTAAAATAATTTCGGTACGGTAAATGAAGATGGGGATATTTATTAATAAAGATGGGGATAAAATGTAAAATGTAATTCCCTATTTTTGAAATGAAAGGAATGTTTTAGTTATCTCCCTTGTGAAAAGGCATTTACATATACCAGTACTCTATGTAAGAAATATAATAAACTTTAATTTTAATTTGCATGTTTTTTTTAGAAAAGTGCAACCTTTTTAATGATTTTTTTCTCTCAACTAATAGAATTCCATTTCATGCGCATGCTTCAGTCTTAAGTGTTTGTCAAAAGTTAAAAATTCAAAAAATCTTAAGTTTTCTGCAGTAACTATATACCAAATACATGTACCTACCCACAAGGGAGGTAAGAGTGTATTTTTTTTATTGTGAGAGTAAAATCCCTTTATATATGAAAAAAAGGGAATTCTTTCACACACTAAATTTCACTTAACTCTAAGTTTGTAGCAGAAGTAAAACGTATGAATCTAGAATTGCACACATGGGTTAATTGTATGTCCTTACCAAAACTACAGTATAAGGAGAAGACCTTGATCAAAAAGATCATAAACATTTCTGATCTAAGTTTGCACTGTTAACAATGTTAATATGAGATAGAGAAATAAAGGGGGTATCCGACAGTTTGGTTCAAACATGTTTTTCTCAAATAACCAAATAAGTCATTGGTACCTGAAAAGGTCTTGCAAAATACTATTCAATGATGCCAAAGACCTGGATGTACAGTCAAAGATAAATCCCTACTTGTCATTGCAAACAGGTGTTTCCTATCCGAGCCAAACAGCAGAGATACCTATTTCTAAATTTAGAAAACCATGAAACCACTTTTTTTTATAGTCATCTGGGTTATCCTCTCCAACATGGAAACATAAATTAAGCAGTGACCACAATCACCCTTCTTATAGAATTGGAAAGAGAGAACACTTAGAGGTTTTTTTTTAAGCTAGTACAGTAAAACAATAAAGTTAGAGTTCAAAAGTGTCTTTATAATAACTAAAGTATGGGTTTTTGCAAAGAGTATGCCCAAAAATTCCCATATTGCCCTAAAGCAATGGTTTGATATTGTTACATGCATTTAATTTAAGCACACTGTTGGAAACCACCTTTAAATCTGTGCTATACCTGATGTTAAAAATAGCAGCCTGGCTTTGGAAGTCTTTTGGAAACAGCAGCCTCTCCACCGATTCCCCACTGGTGTTGTCACTCACGATGAAGATCAAAGGACTTCCCCCGATGCGAACATACTTCCTGTAATAGTTTGTAACCGGCAAATTATCAGTTAATCAATCAGTTGCAAACAGAATTGGAAAATACAACATTTTAGCAAAATGTGTTACATAATTAGAGTTTATAACAAAGTAAAAATACTGTAACAAGGTATACAGTTTATGCAAGAATTGTTTGTTTTGGAAATGTTTGTTTATGGAGTTTATCATTCAACCAACAGTATTTCAGTTATCTGGAGACAGTGTCCACTTAAAGAAGATATAACCCTGCCTTCACTATGTATAGCATGCTGTGAACACCTGGCATGATACCACACCCAGTCACATTATCCTGACACCGGGGTAATCAATCGTGGGTCTACCCTTATTTTTGCTTGAGCATTAGCAAGGGAGGTATACCTCTACCATTTTTTACGACTTTGGTATGTCGCGGCCCGGGATTGAACCCGGGACCTCCGATACATCAAGCTGAGGCTCAAACGATTTCGCTACCAGGTCCGGTCCAAAAATTGTGATCAAGGGAAAATATTCAGCTTATGTCTTTCACTTAATCACATAAAATACCATATGTATTACTCTGTTATTGAATAATTTCTTCTTAATGCAACAAAATTGTGTTAATATTTATCAGTTGAAATTTCAGCTGTTTTTTCCTTATCACAACATAAGCAATTACTTTGATTTTTTTGTTTTGTTACACATGCACCGACACAATTATGGTCATATTGGCAATGTCCAGCTAATTATTGATGGAAGAAGACTCCAGGCTTACATCTGAGTAGAACCACTGGCACACCGCAGATTAGCTGGAAAACCTCCCTACATGAAAGTTTTCACCCTGACCGGGACTCGCAGTGAGGAGCTGAGGAGTTTCAAGTCATTGACTCTTACTGTTCAGCCATAGGCGCCCCAAATTACTTTGATTTCTACATCACTATATTACCAGAATGAAATGAGATAACATATTATTGTCTTTGGATTATATCCTTAACACTGTATGAAAACATACCTTACAATCTCTTGAAAGGCAGATGCATCCTTGTAAAAGATGTTTGGAAAGTCCTGTAAATTTTGAAAACAGAAAACACAATGAGAGTGATATAATACATAATAGACCCTGACATAAAGATATAGAATATATATATATGAATTGATTTAGCATAAATACAGATATTTAAAGGAGTGTTTGTTTATTGGGTTTTATCGTCCTGCCAACAGCATTTCAGTTATCTGGAGACAGTATCCACTTAAAGCAGATATAGTGCTGCCTTTACTGTGTATAGCATTCTGTGAACATCTGGCTTGTTACCACACCTAGTCACAGTATCCTGACACTGAGCCAACCAGATGTGGAACTACCCTTACATTTTCTTGACTGTTAGAAAGGAAGCTATACCACTTCCATTTTTAAAGACTTTGGTATGTTGCAGCCTGGAATCGAACCCAGGGCCTCTCGTACCTTGAGCTGACATTCTACTGACTGCAATACCAAGACCGGTTTTCAGGTAGTGTCTTTAGTTTTGACCTGTTTATACAGAGCTGTGTTTACTTGATACCAGTTATACATTTAAATATCTTGTTATGTTCTCATCAGCAGAAAGCAGCAGTTTAAAAAAAGTATTTTTTTTTATCTTTAAAGGCATTAATATATCACATACTAGTAATCTAACTTTAACTTCATAAAGATGTGTTTATATTTTTCAACTTAATTGTTCACAGAGATTTTGCTGACATTTCTGTTTTATTTCTTTTCGTCAAATTAAATATCATTCTATTATAATAATCTTTCATGTGGCCATTAAACAATTACATATACTACCTCTACAACAAGAATTTTCTTCGACTGAACTGCTCCTCCAAATATATCAAGGGCATTGTATTTGTTGGCTCGAAGAAGAAATTCTTGAAACTGGACTGACTGTGATGATGAAGTATACATATCCATACGTGACCCTGAAACAGAGGACATTGTATCCAATGAAGATATACATACTTTGATAGACTGGTGATTTTTTTTCTTCGTCACCACATACAACTTTGCCAACTTGGATTTAAAGCAGATATCAAGGTTTAAAAAAAGGGGTTTTACCTCATTATGGAAAGTGACTGGGCCTTTAAAAAAAGGGAAGAAATATAATAGCGCATGTTTTTTGACACATTGGGCAAATAATGAAAATGTTATTTTTTTAAAAATACAACTAAATTGATCAATGGAGTTATAAAGCTGCAATTTTTTGTCTTTGGATCTCATAATATCTTGCCTACATGGTTCTTCTTTCCTGACTTGGCGAAAAGGGATTGGTCAATTTGACCTGTTCAATAGATGTTGTCAATTTCTGAGTCCAGTTGTTGGAAAACTATAAATGTATAGGGAAAAAAATCTTTTTCTCCACTTGTGATACATGTATTTTCTTAGTTACCTTGCTTGATGTATCATGCATTTTGATTGAGCAGTTCTGTTTCAACTCTTCTGTCTCTGATCAGCTTGCTTTTCCTCATTTCTGTATAATGCCAATAAATTTCTGCACCGTGGACAAATCTTTATGATCAGAAGATATAACAGCATTTCAATGATGTTTTACAACACCCATCCAATCAAGTTATTCAATCAAAATAATGGATGCTGAAAAGTCTATAATTTCTGACAGAAATGTTTGTAGAAAATATTATTACAAAATGGGGATTTTTCTTGCTGGTACAGTCAATATAACAAGCAAGCAAAAATCAAACCTACTTGTCCTCCAGTCATCATCTTGTGTCCAGGGTGTGCCATCAGTGAGAGGGTTGGACCACTCCTGGAGGTCACAGTCCAGCTCCTGTGCCAGTACCTGCACTGTGGCTGTTTTCCCAACACCTGCTGGTCCAGTCAGCAGCAACACTGGTGGAACCTGTCAGGTGGGACAATTTGTCAAACTATAAACATAAATTCAACTTCAACTTACTTAAAATCGGTAATATTTTACCCTAATAAGCAAACCTCTAAGGTCCAACGTTCCATGATGTTATTTGTGGTATATCCAAACCTCCTACCCTCATTATCAAGTTATTTGAGCAGGGTTGATACATCCAAGAAGGTTTTCCCAATACATCAAGTTTTTGTAAGCTTTATCCATGTTTTCTTATTGTTGTCATATACTTGTACTATAAATTTCAACTGTAACAGATTTTGAATCATTTTTGGTCATTTTCTACCATAAACAACATTAAATGTGATTATAGGAAGCAATTTACAAACTGAATCACTGAATGTTTAATTGAAAGCATGCCTGACAAAGAGACAAACCTTTTTCTTGTTAAGGTGATCTTTAATCCATGTTTCTACTTCAGTTATCTTCTTCTTGTGGACAGCCAGATCTGCCTAAACAAATAAATAGAAAAAATCCTTTACTGCCAAAGTCCTATGGTAATATTCCACATTTATATCTCTTAGTAGGTACATTCTACATTTTTGTTTAAAAAGTAATTTCCAATATACAAGAACTGAAGCACAATCATATACCGTACTTACTCACTTATAAGACGGGGATTTTTCCTTTAAATTTCATGTTCAAAGTGTGGGGCTCGTCTTATAGGCGGGGTCTAGCGACCTGGCAAAAAGTTTTCAAGTTGTTTTAGGGCGAAAACATACCACATAAACTTGTTAGCGGTTATGCAATGACCCGACGTGCCGTCATTATCGACCACCGATAATTTACCTCAATTGAACTTTGAATTCTGTCCGTCAACGATTAACTGTCTCACATTCATTTCCCTTTGTTCTGCATGAAACACGGCTTATTTTCCCTCAGTAAACACTGAAACAAACTTTCAACTTCAGTCTGCCAAATACACCAAGCTGTAATTTACTTGTGTAGACTTGCCTCATTACACAGGTCAAGTGACTGACTCTGAGATAAGCTGTTGTCAAGGTGATATCGATCGGAGAAGTTTGACAGTGAGGGTGTGAACGATGTGTTTTTATAAGCAGCTGCCTATTACATTTCTCCATGAAATTATTGATTGGCGGAATGTTCACAGGGACAGTGCACTGTTCCCCGATATATCATGTACTGTCATACCAGACTTGGTGACGTAGATCAAAGAAATTAATGTCATGCCACCACGCGCTACAGGATAGCAGTGCAGCTGAGACTAGATACATCCCGCAACCTGTGAAAATTACAGTCACTGTTTACCAATTAACCCTTTTGTTGAGACAGCATGACTGGTCGACCCTCCTGTTCATTTTTTCGCCTCGTCTTATAAGTGGGTCGAAGCAGAAACCGACAATTTCAAAGGTGAAGTAGGGGGGTCGTCTTATAAGTGAGTAAGTACGGTACAGCTTTGAGGCAAAGATAAAGTCTGTTATAATATTTAGATGAATATGTTGATGAAAAGTCCTCATTATATGTGATTCTGGAACAAAATTCTTTTAAGGTGATCTTTCTAAGACTTTGCCGGATCTACAGGGCTGCAGTAGTCTCAGGGAAGGGATGAGGTCATAGGAATAGGAGTCTTCAGTCAATACCTGCTGACTAATAATAGTGAAGTAAGCCCTTGCTCATCCAATGTGATTACAATAATTGTTTTATGACGTAACCTGTTATGACAGCACTGTATATAGTACACTAACTGACTAACTGGTTCATGACCTTTCCTACTGTGACAGCCCTGAATAATGTACACAGACAAATTGGCTTATGACCATCCACACTGTGACAGCCCTGTATACACAACACAGACTGATTTTGGGCCTCCTATTTTCAGCTTTAAATGAATGATTCATGTATGAGCCAAATGAGCCAAAAAAAGTTCAGACGCAAAAAACTTTTTCATTGAGAAGTAACTACCGGGTATATACACAATATACATATGCATGACAGTTTTACCTGTGTTTTAGGTGCATGTTTCTCAGACCAAAGAGTATTATCCACGGCAACATTGACCCTCCTGGTCACGGTTTGCTTTTTGCCAAGAACATTTGTAAATGTGTTGATAGAAGGTTGTCTGGTTGACTTTTGTACTGGCTTTCCAACAGTATCATTGCACTTAGCTTTAGGTTTGGATTTAGTATCTTTAACTGGCTTGGAGTCAAAGTCCCCAAAATCGTCAAATGCAGATGACACCCATTCTGTTATTTTCTGCAAAAAAATGAAACAAGTCTAAAACAAGTTTCTTTTCAGTTTTTTTTTTAGAAGTAGAAGCAGCGACATGGTTATTTTAGCCATATTCAGCTGTTTTATAGGATGAATGACCCAAAGAGATGCCTGGGAAGAATTACCAGCACACTGCCAGTCAGCTCAAAGACCTTCTCAGTTCTCATGGTCCCTTGTCCAGACCAAGACTCGAACTTGTAAGGTGAGGGTGAGAACTAAAATGAGTTCAGTCTTCACAAAAGAAATTTACAAACACTAGACCTTTGGTCTTCCAAGTTAGCAATATCTTCTGGTCCAGACCAAATTTTACTGGAGCTGATTGATTTAAACAATTTGACATAAAAATGAACTAGTTTTGCCAATCATGCTTTCATTTTGTTATTTATAAAGCGATGCCAGTTTAGACATCTGAACACATCAGCAATCTCTGTAAAAGGTTGGTTAGCTAACAGATGTGTTACGAGTGGTTGGGTTCAGTAAAGGGCTGAAAAGTATCATTTTATATATGTTTTATTTTGGTTATTTATATGTTTTAATAATAATTCAAAATTTTGAAAAAAATATGGCTGAAAATACTGGTGGACCATCGGTCCATTTAACTTTAAAATTTACTGGACAGACAGAGATTTTGGTGGACACGGGCCATGGTCCAACGAGTTATGTCGAAGACTGTTGGTAGTCCAGGACACAAACCCTTGGTCATGGACACCTTTCTGAAAAAGAATCAAAAAGAATACATTTACAAGTAAAAACTTTTCAAAACTTATTTGTTTCTAACCAAAAAAAAAAAAAAAGAACTAACAATTTGATACCTTTGAAGATGTCACTTTCTTAACTGCTTTGTCTTTATTTGTAGGTGGAACTGAATCAATAATCATGCAATCATCGTCTCCATCACTCCAACTGTTATCCAGTGTGGAAGGACGCTTCGTCTAGAATGAGATAAAAGATGGTCATCATAAATTGGTTTACGAAGAACTTTTAGATATTTATTCATTTAAAGGTGGTATCCGACAGTCTGGTCCAAGAAGTGTTTTTATCAAATAACCAAAAAAGTCATTATGTACCTAGTGTTCTGCATTTATGTCAGAGATCTGTGTGAACAGTCAATAATAAATCCCCAATCTTCATTGCAAGCAGGTGTTTCCTATCCGAGCCACGCTGCTGATATTATAGCTATTTTTAAACTTAGAAAACCATGTGACCACTTACTTTTATATAGTCATCAGAGTAATCTGCTCAAACCTTGATGTCTCTATTAAGAAGAGACCAATATTGCGCAGTTAATAGAGTTGGAAATACTGAACATTTAGAATAATTTTTTGCAGCTAGTACAGGTCTAACAATAAAGTTAGTATTTAAAATCGTGTTATAAATACTAAAATATGGGTTTATGCAAAAAGTTAGACCGAATTCCCCAAAGCCGTGGTTAGATATTGGTATGTGTATTTATTAAATGCAATCTGTTGGATACCATTTTTAAATCAACTGAAAAAAATAGATGAGACACATTAAAAAAAATGTTCCATTATTTTATTTGAGTCACTACTGACTTATATTTTTTTAATATGTTATAAGGGCTGCCCCACCCTCAATGCATTTAAAGCAACTTAGTAATAATTTTGCAAATCTTAATATGACACATTTAACTACAGATTTGCATTTTTCAAATTATTATTGCAAAAATATGACCATAATTATCTAAGATGACTAGCCAATTGTTTTAACCTGGGAATTGTCCAATTTACCGGTATCCCCAATTTTCAAACTATGCAAGCATGTGAACCTTTTCTGAGGCCGAAGTGAGAGATTATCACTTGCAAAGTGGGAGATATTTTTATTTTCACATAAAAAAAGAAGGAAAATGCTTGTTTCCAAGTAGGGTGATTTCTAATAATGTGCAAAACACCCCTCATTTCCTAATAATTTTTAACCTTGAAAAGCGGGAGTCTTCCTCCAAAAGTGAGATAGTTCACATCTATGACTTTGTTATCTGGATAAAAGGTTGCCCCTTTTAAGGCCCATTAGCATATTTGAACAATGTTGCATCTATTTACATCCTTTAGGTAGACTGCAATAAACTGAAAGGTAACTTCAACCCAGTCCTGGCATTATCATGAAGTCATGTTATCATTATTACTGTAAACAAAAGATATCCATAAATTTCTTTGTCTTTTTCATCTTCTTATTGAAGATATGCTTGTCTCAGATGTCAAAAGTCATTTTTGAGTCTTTGAACAGGGAGACCATTTTAAGCTTATACATGATCTAAGGCATCAATTATGTATCACTTTCATGGTTTGTTTGTAATGAATGATAGTGATTTTTTTTAATATATTGCAAAAACTATGTGTTTTATTTTCTTGACTAGATTGTATGACTGATCATGTGATATAATAAAATTCCTCATAAGGTGTTGTAGGACAAATGCACTTTAAAGGTATAAATGCTCTGTTGGTTAATGTTGAGTTTTATTTGCCTTTGTTCCATTTTCTACATTGTTTTATGTTTAATGTTATGGTAACTCTATATTTGGGGCTACAGCCCCCCAACACCCATTTTAAAATTTGAAGCAGAGCAATATGCTTGCTTCGTCCGGACTCATGTGCAGAAGCGGTAAACATACACATACATGTAAAGTGCAATCTAGCTGTGTTTTTAATTTTACGGCTATGCTTGTATATATTTACTGAATAAAATTGATTGATATGTTACTGCTGTATGTTAATCACTTCTTTGAATCTCCCTTGCATTGATGTATTCACATCTCAGCAAACATGTGAATAGCACTGCCCGTCCTATGTTCACACGTTCGTATACACTTCCAATTAGAAATCAGGTTGACTATACCTGAACCCTTTCTTAGTTAAGTGATAAGGTTGAAGAGCTGGACTGTCAGTGTCAATGAAATGTCCTGTAGCCCTCGGACCCACCTAGAGCAAATGTGTCATCGATTCGAAAAAAATTCTGGGTTGACATAGTCCGCTATTGAAAAATTACACGAAGTTCATGGCGTGGAGATTAGGTGCACCTATGAAAATTTACGTGGAAGAATTATGTCCGACTATGATAAAATGATCGGAAGGGATTTTGTCCGCCTCCAGTCGAAGTCGGTCTTCGGCTACATTCTGGAGATGGGCCTGCAAACGATTTGACATTGACAGATGCCTAATTCATCATTTCAAGCAAAATATTTTTAAAACATATGCTGTTTAAAATATAGAAATACGGTAAAAATGGATGTGACAGCTTAAGTAAGTGTTACAAACCATTCTTGTCACTTTTCTATCTGCAGATTCATATTCGCCGCGTCTTAATCTTCCGGACACACTACACAATATTTTGAAACACTCTACTAAAATTGGTGGGACAATTATAAAATGTAACACTTGCATAAACAATTATTTTCAATAATGTTGTTATATATTTATAAATTAATTTTTACTAGGCAAACAGGCACAATGGGTTAAAATGTTAACATTTTATATGGAACCGAACACGACACCACCTTATACCGCTTCCTAAACAATTTGATGAAGAGTAAACCTACAGCAATGGTTCACTATCCGCGAAAAGAGCTTTCATGCATTACCAGAGCTAATATGTTTCTGAAAAAAATTCTGTAGCATCAATCATAATGTCAAACTTCAATGAATTTATATTCTTACTACCGGAACTTTTTAGCCTAATTGCTTAAGTCAACTCCAATCACTGCCAACTATTAAAGCAATTATTTAGTTCCTAATAATGATTGTGTCCGACAATAAGACCCCAATTTAAATTAACATTTATAAAATAATTAATAATTTGCATAAAGGCCATAAAACACTAAAATAAGAAGCGTCAAATACAAATATAACTCAACCAAACACGCATTAAATTTATTTTGTTGTTGTTGTTTCAATGCTTCCTATTGACGTATTACCAGTGGACTCTCGATAATTATCTGTAAATAATTGTTGTAAATATTAATATAACCAGAACAGTTCCATGGTTAAGGTACGTGACAGAAAAAAATACAACAACAAGAAAAACAACAACTTTACAGTGTGTGGGGGAATGGTTCATTTTTATTAAGGTCTGCCAGAGCATGTAGGCCCTGCCCTCGTTCTGAATGCAAGCTTACAAACTGCCGGAGTGCTGCTACTACTTGGCCAGGCAGCAGGTTCCTAGTTGCTTATATTACATATAGTGAAAATCAGACAGTATGTTTATTGTAGGCCTACCTTAAATGTTTTAATCTCACTTCAGTCATTATTCTCTTGACATGGTTTTCAACAGTCACCAAGGATGGCTACTCCTGTAGTACTCCATGTATCGTATTTTAAAATATTAAAAGGTACCAACATTAATATAGAATACAATAGAACGTTATTAAAAGGTGGTATACGACAGTTCGGACCAGATTATTTTATCTAAAACAACAACAACAAAAAATATTGTATTCCCGAAAAGATCTCGAAAAATGCTGATTATTGATCGCCTACATCTATGTGAAAAGTGAAGCATAACACATCACTCGCTATTACAACTAGGCATTTCCTATCTAAGCCACGCTGCACAGTCAGCTAATTTTAAACGAAGAAAACCACGTGACCAGTAACTTTGTAAAATCATTCAGGTAATCCGCTCTGACGTCGATGCCTACTTTTAGCATAAATCACAATCATGCTTATTTATAGTTTTAGAAAGAATGCGCATATATAGTGATTAATTTCACAATTTCTACTGTCTACAATTTAGACTGTGTTAAAATTTTTGTAAGACATAGGTTTTGATTTTTTGCAGAAATGATGCCCCAATCCCACCAATCCAGGTTTACGTGTATTTGATGAAGGCAAACTGTCGAATACCACCTTTAAACATTACATCTCATCGTGTATGAGTAACCAAATGAAAGAAATGTATGCATGAGATTAATCAAGTATACATGTCCAATAAGTATATAAAGGTATACAAACAGACAGTTTATACAAACAGTATGAGTGTGGACATGACTGAAATGAACGTAGATATATACAGTAGCTATTTCGATTTTGGAACTTTGGGACAGATTGAGTAGCCACATTAAGTAGCTTACTGGCAGTGATAGATCCAGGGGTGGGGTGCATCCCCCCACACACCACACACAAACCATGGGGTGCATCCCCCACTACACTCACACAACCCCCACATAAACCATGTAAAAGAGCAGAGTTGTGAAAACACATACATGTAAGCTTAAAAATACTACACTTTAAAATTTTGTCTGTTGACTGCTTAGGTCGAAGTTAGGGTCTCTTGTTGTGTCTACATATATCTAGTACTTACTGCGATAAAGTTTAATGGATCTTGATTCATACACCCCCCCCCCCACCCACCACCACCACCAAAATTTTCTGGATCCACCCCTGCTTGCTTGTACAGATTAGATGATCCAGGACACCGGCTATAACATGAATCTGGCAATATATATTGTCAAATCATAATCTCAAATCGCAACTTCTGGCAAATTAAAACTCGCCATATAAAGAAATAGCATTTATTAAATTTGTAAATGTTGCAATATAACTGTAGCAATTTTACTGATCAAATGTTTTATAGACATTTTCCTATCATTTCAGAAAGTTAAAATAACTCAGTATCCTCCTCCTTTAGGGGTCAAGCCTGGCACAGGCATCGACGATCATAGATTTCCAATCCGTCCTGTCATCAGTCAGCTGGATGAATCTGCTGTTGGACGTCCGACTCTGTGTGGCAAAGGCATTCAGACTGTCGATATAAGTTATCATCTGTCTCCCTCTGCTTCTCGTCCCTTCAATCTTTCCACAGAGCAGGAGTTTTTCAAGACCATCTTTTCTCCAGATGTGACCTAGAAATGTTAGCTGTCTCTTTCTTATTGTTTTAAGTAGTGAACGCTCCATTCCAGGAAGTTGCAGCACTTCGTCATTGGTCTTTAGTTCCGTCCAAGATATTCTCAACAACCTTCTATAAAACCACATTTCAGTTGTTTCTAGTTTCTTATTGATGTTATTGAAAATTGTCCAGCACTCGCACCCATACAGCAAGACCGACCATACATAGGATTTTAACGTTCTTATTTTTGTGTTCATGGAGATGTTTCTATTCTTTAATATAGGGCTCATCTTGTTGAATGTGTCTTTGGCTATGGCTATGCGTCTTTTGCTTTCTGTGTCGCATCTTGCATCAGATGTTATCAAGAATCCAAGGTATTTAAACTGATATGTTTGTTTGATGTTTTCACCTTTGCAGTTGATGTTGCATTTAGGTATTTGCCCTTTCTTTGATATTACCATGCATTCTGTTTTCTTTGCGTTTAGTTCTAATCCCTTATTCGCACTCTCTTCTGCCACTGTATCAAAGATTCGTTGGAGTTCATTTTCGGATTCTGCCATGAGCACGGTGTCGTCTGCATATCCCAAATTAGTGATGTTGTGTCCATTTACGGTGATACCTTTATGCTCGTCAATGTTACGCATAATCATTTCACTATATATGTTAAACAGATCTGGCGATATCACACAACCTTGTCTCACTCCTCTGCGTATTGGTCTGTATTCACTGCACTCACCATCTATTCTTATTGCTGCCTCTTGTTCCCAATATAAGTTTTGTAGAATTCTCAAGAGGTCTACATGTTTTACTCTGTCAAATGCCTTTGAGTAATCAATGAAACAGAGGTATATGTCTTTTTGAACTTCTGTTGCTCTTTCCATTAGAGTTCGAAGAGTTAAAATTGCATTTCTTGTTCCACTGTCCGATACAAAACCAAACTGTGACCTTTCGATTTCAGGAGATAGTTTATTCCTTATTCTCTTCATTATGATTCGAAGAAGGATTTTTGTATAATGGCTCATCAAACTGATTGTTCTGTGTTGTTCGCATTCAGTTGATCCTGGCTTCTTAGGCAAAGTGATAAAGATCGATTTTTTCATGTCTTCTGGGATTTCCCCTGTGCCATATATAATGTTCATTAGTTTTGTTGTTTCTGTAACCCCTAGATCTTCTAATGCTGTAATTACTTCGACTGGTATACCCAAACTCCGCACAGGGTTTACGACATCGCTACGCTCGCTTAAAACCACTGCCATTATACAAAATCACGTGACGATTGATTGTTTACATTGAACCGGTGTAACACTGAACTTTCGCCCTCGGCGAAAGGACGGAAATGGCCGAGTTGTTACGATTGTAGTGATAAATACATTCTTCTTTTTTTCTTTATCGTTAGAATTTGTTTTTTATCTATTATTAGTCGTTTTTCTAACATACACATTCATTCCGATTGTCATTTTACTGAACAAAAATTAAAAGTAAAAAAATCAAATTCTTCCAGATCTGTAAGGATTTCTGTGTGGTAGCAGAGATTCTCCTTACTGGAAGGGGGAGATCACTGCGTTGGAGATTGTGGTATACCATCGGGCCCTGCTGCCTTTCCTTGTTTCATTTTTCCAAGAGCGTGTTCCACCTCTTCATTGAGAACTGCTGGTCCTTCCATGGCAGATTCTATACTGGGTTGTTGGCCTCTGGTGTCATAAAATAGGTCTTCTATGTATTCAGACCAACGCTTATGTATGTCTTCGTTGTCCATGAGGATGGCTCCTGTTTTCGATTTTATACATCCCGATTTTGATGCGGATTTTTGTGCAGAAACTTCTTTGATTTTCTGGTGCATTTATCTAGAGTCACAGAACTTGTTGTCTTCTATTTCCTGACATTGTGAATTCATCCATTATTCTTTTGCCTGATCGCATTTGTTCTTTATTGTCCTATTAATTCTATTGTATTCGCTGTCATCACCTTTTGCTTTCCTCCTTTCCTCCACCAACTCAAGTATATCTTCTGTCATCCAACCCGTATGTTTCTTTTTGGTTGTTTTTGGGATTAGATCACCTACTACTTCCTGGATGTTTTCTTTCATCTTCTGCCATCTTTCCTGGGCTGTTATCAGGTTATCTAGACCCTCAAATTTGTTTTTAACGGATACTGTGAATTTGTTTTTCAGATCTTCATCAGTCTTCAAGATGTTAATGTTCAGTCTTGGTGTTCTTTTAGGGTTTTTGACCTTCTTAAGCCCCACTTTCATGGTTCCAATGGTCCAACTGGAACATGGTCACTTCCGCAGTCTGCTCCTGGCATGGTTTTGGATGATTTCACAGAATTTCCAAATCTTTCATGGATAAGAATGTAATCAATCTGGTTTCTTGATCGTTCTCCGGGGCTCTTCCATGTCCAGTTTCGTCTTGGGTGGTTCTCGAACCATGTGTTTGTTACGATGAATTTGTTCTCTCTGCACCAGTCAATCAGTCTCTCACCTCTCTCATTCATTTCCTCAATGCCCAAAGGGCCAACGATGTGTTCAACCCTCTCTTGTCCAACTTTTGAATTTAAGTCACCCATAATGATTTTAATGTCCTGGGATTTTAATTGTTTCAAAGCTTTTTCTAGATCTTCATAAAATTCTTCCATTACTTCTTCACTTTTGTCTGCCGTTGGTGCATAGGCTTGTATAAGTCCAATGTCAAAAGGTTTTCCATTTACCTTTGCAACAATTATTCTGTCATTTACTGCCCAGAACCCTTTGAGGGCTTTTGAGCATTCAAGGTCCAGCAATAGCCCAACTCCACGTTGAGGTCCATCCCCTCCCGAGTATAAAAGTGTGTAGTCTTGGCCTTTCATTTCTCCAGCTCCCTTCCATCTGACTTCAGAGAGTCCCAGTATGTTAACATTCATTCTTTTCATTTCTTTCCTAACGTTGTCCAGTTTGCCATTCTGATATAATGTCTGCACGTTCCATGTACAAAATGTCAGAGTTGTCTTGTTGCTGACAGTCGCTGGATGACGATCTGGGATCACCTGTCGCACATGATCTCCCCTACCGAGCGAGAGATTCCTATTTCTAGAAGTCTCCTTAACGCTGTTTACTGATGACATTTTCGACTTTCAATTCATGACTTGCTTTGCAATAATACCTACAGTAGTTTGCAATTGCTTTCTGTAGGGGCAGTGCTCTTACAGAGCGAGTTGTCCTAACCATTGTACTTTACAGACAGTATCCTCTGCCTAGCGCATTTGAAAAGCTGGTCAATCACCAGGATTCCCGGCTGCCCAACAGTTCACCAGTCACCTGCCTTCCGTGACTTCACCGTACTCTGGTATGGGGGGCTAAGTGGGTACTCGATCTTGCCCAAGGATCTCCCACAGGCTAGCGGAAGGAAGGAGGTGCCTTACCTCTCCTGTTGGTGGACAATCCCACTCAGTATCAAGTATTATTAATATTTGTACCAAACATAAACATAAAATGAACATAAAAAACAACAAAAACAACAACAAAAAACAACAAAAACAACAAAAACACAGACTCGGGCAAAATGTCAAGCGATTGTTTAATGGTCACTTGCATGGGAAGTGAACATATAGAATATAGCGACAGATGCGTATTAAATTTAAAATGTAGATTGCCAAAATGGTTCTTTCATTTAAACAGATATATTCGTGTCGAGGTCCTTCAAAAATCTTAAGGAAAAATTACTGGTCTTAAAATTGGTCTTAAACTGATATTAAATCGATGCCTTTATCATCTAACAATTAAAAATAGTGTTAAGGAAACATACTTTTGACGGTAAATTACAGCTCTAACACTTCATTTACACTTATTTAAAAAAAACATAATTCCATGCTGTTTTATTGTATGGTCATGAAAATTATTTCATAGTTATAGCACTTTAATAATAATAAATTTAAAAAACAAACAAAAACAAACAAAAACAATCGTTTATGAAGCATTTCAGTTGAAATCAGTCCACTTATAAATTTGCAACACGTATGTCTAGAATGAGACCTAAACGTCTTTCCGTATGCCACAGATGAAAGAACAATTTTGAACATTCCAGTTTCGTGCCCCGCCGCAGCAAAACTTAAATCGCTGCTACACGTCTGTTAAGACAGGGCAGCACTCCTATTCGTCCCATCCCCTATTTATACTAAACATAATCAACTAATATATACCTGACCTGGTAGTGCAATCGGATGAGCGTCGGCTCCAGGTAAGGGAGGCCCCGGGTTCGATCCCCGGCCGCGACATACCACCTTAAATTGACAGCAGTATGGCTCCCATGCCAACGCTCAAGTAAATATAGTTAATTCTACGACTGGTCAACCATGTGTCAGGATAATGTGACTGGGTGTGGTATCATTCAAGGTGTTAATGGCATGTAATACGCAGTAAAGGCAGCACTATATCTGCTTCAAGTGGAGTCTGTCTCCAAATAATTGAAATACTGTTAGTGGGACGATTAACCCAATAAGCATATGAAATAATTTAAACATTAATTTTAATATAAGTCAACAATAAATCTCAGATTATTTACATTTGTTTTAAATATTGTTGCTAGTGTCTTGAATGAAGTCTGATTTTTTTCTGACATACTAGTTTTGTAGTAAAATGATGTTTGATATTGAAATGTTGCGAATTAGTTTTTTTCCTAATATAATGTTGTTTTTATTGATCATTTAGACTAGATCTTGAGATAATCTGTTGGTAAAGATATATTTTAAAGCGTCTTGGGCACTATTAGTTAAATCTGCATTTTAACAAAATTTGGTTTTAAAAAAACCAAATTGGTTAGACTAAAATTCATAATCACCATCACCATCATCATAATCACCACCACCGCCACCAGCAGCAGAAACAGCAGCACCGCCACCACTACAACCACCACCACCAAGAAACCACCGCCAACAATATCACCACAACAAATATCCGGTCACTGTCCTTGGTACATCCTCTGAACCACTCAATTCGAGTGTCAACTTCTCCTGTCCGGATCTGGCTTTCTGAGCTACTGAGTCTAATTTAGTACACTTCATACAAAACAGGATATTTCTAATGTTATACAAGGTTATTGTACTGATGATTTTGATTTTCAATTATCAACTGTTTTCGCGTGCCTCTTTTGCGGAGGCGTCTGAGACAGAAGGCAGCCAGAAACAGCAGCAATTGGTCGATTAATCAGATGCTGAAACGGCTATATACTCGGGTAGATTTGATTTAAACACAAAATGTTGATTTCAATATGTGATTTGAAAGATACAGAGCTTAAAAGACATAAATGGGCTTCAATATGCCATCACTCTCATAGTCCAATGTTATAATGTATAAAATGCTATTAAAAGAATTTATGAATTTTAGAAATATTCTTCGATGATTCATCTTGTATATTATTTAAACTTATGGATGAGCGTTCTTTATATATGTAATTATATATGTTATCAAAAACACATATAACCTCCCCCCACCCTACTCACACACACATATTTGTTATTGATTTTGATTATAAAAATCCAACCCATATATATTTATCTTTAAATTAGCTCATAAAAAAGCAATAAGTTATCATATATTGAGTAACGAGTTCGATAATTATAAGTTATATATTATATAATTTATAACGTTTACATTATTTTATATCCTTATAATCTTTATGGACAACAACATAGTCACCAAACCCGAAATATATACTGTTATATACCAGTTACATGGATGGGAGGTCTGCATTGTCACCAAACCCGAAATATATACTGTTATATACCAGTTACATTGATAGGAGGTCTGCATAGTCACCAAACCCGAAATATATACTGTTATATACCAGTTACATGGATGGGAGGTCTGCATAGTCACCAAACCCGAAAGATATACTGTTATATACCAGTTACATGGATGGGAGGTCTGCATAGTCACCAAACCCAAAATATATACTGTTATATACCAGTTACATGGATGGGAGGTCTGCATAGTCACCAAACCCGAAAGATATACTGTTATATACCAGTTACATGGATGGGAGGTCTGCATAGTCACCAAACCCAAAATATATACTGTTCTATACCAGTTACATGGATGGGGAGGTCTGCATAGTCACCAAACCCAAAATATATACTGTCATATGCCAGTTACATGGATGGGAGGTCTGCATAGTCACCAAACCCGAAATATATACTGTTATATACCAGTTACATGGATGGGGAGGTCTGCATAGTCACCAAACCCGAAATATATACTGTTATATACCAGTTACATGGATGGGAGGTCTGCAAAGTCACCAAACCCAAAATATATACTGTTATATACCAGTTACATGGATGGGAGGTCTGCATAGTCACCAAACCCAAAATATATACTGTTATATACCAGTTACATGGATGGGAGGTCTGCATAGTCACCAAACCCAAAATATATACTGTTATATACCAGTTACATGGATGGGAGGTCTGCATAGTCACCAAACCCGAAATATATACTGTTATATACCAGTTACATGGATGGGAGGTCTGCATAGTCACCAAACCCGAAATATATCCTGTTATATACAAGTTACATGGATGGGAGGTCTGCATAGTCACCAAACCCGAAATATATCCTGTTATATACCAGTTACATGGATGGGAGGTCTGCATAGTCACCAAACCCGAAATATATACTGTTATATGCCAGTTACATGGATGGGTGGTCTGCCCCTATCATCATTACAATGATTCATATCTAATTGTAGTCGTTCTCAAAGGTGGTACCCGACAATTTTGATTCTCAAATAACTAAATACATTGTTTACGGAATATCTTTATTAATGAATTATGTATGTATTTAAAAAGTGAAGCATAACACTCCACTGGTCATTACAAACATGTATTTCCTATCTGTGCTGCGCTGCACAGTAAGCTATTTTTAAACTAAGAAAATCACATGATCACTTACTTTGAAGATCATATTATTTTATCATCCGGGTAATCCGCTATGACGTTGACATTCATTTTAGCAAAAATCCGCATCGTGCTTATCTTTAGATTTAGAAAGAATGAACACCCATGGCGATTTATTTCACGATGTGTACTGCCACTTAGAGTCTAACAATTGAAGCAGTGTTCAAAAACCTATTTTACTTGGACTGCGATTAAGTACGAGTTTACTGAGAAATTATGCACAGAATTCCCTTTAACAAGGGTACGATATTGTTACATTTATTTCATATAAGCAAACTACCACATCTAATAAGCAATTAGTTTACTTAAATTTTGGACATCATCGCCAGGTCAGTGGATCATTCGTCAATGATAACTTGTTAGAATGAATAATCCGTCCACCACTTATTTCTGTACATATATGTAACTTAATGAGGACATGTGCAGCCAGTTTGGGACTCGACCCGCTAACAGGACGAATGCTCCACCGACTGAACTAATCGGACTGCATACGTATTTTCTCCCTATCAACCTTCTACATTCACACCGGACAACTCAAAATTCGTTATTGACTTTCCACATACCACATGATGTGCAAGCAATTCACAAGCACACTTAAGCTGGTCATTTACGTTGGACGCCAATGTCGCACGGAGAGAATATGCAGCCAGTTCTGGGCCCAAACCCAGAACCCGTTGCTAACAGGGCAAATGCTCTACGGAGTAAGCTAGCCGGACCGCTTACACATTCCCTACCAACTACCCAGATACACATGCATCCAGCTGTCGGAACACAAGTTTCAAGTTTTATTCCAAATCCAGAAGGTCAAAGACATACATATACAATGTATACATTAAACGATGTACACTGGATCAGAAGAACAATCAATTAATGACAACCATTAATTGACAAATTTATATACAGAGCAAAACTGTTTTGATATAAACAAACAACTAAGCAATGTCTTCTTCTATTTTCACAAGGTTAATATTAAAATATTCTTTTAGCATACAGGGCGACAAAGTACTCCTATTTGCTCTTATCTATATCAAAAATGAAAACAACAACAAAACAAACAGCAAAAATACACACAAAAACACATGAAGCGTTTATTTCTCTGCTTGAAAGACTTACCCTGACACCGTCTTGTATAGTTGCGAGTCGTGCATGTATTTAGAAGGGTACCAGTAAACATCAAACTACAACAGTATCAAACAGCTTTTGTTTGTTTTCACCCTAACCCTGCCAAAATATGCTAATATTATTTGGAAAATTGGTTGAAAGGGATGATTACTTTTTGTCGAGTTTGACTGTTAAGAAGTTAGCTAGTTATTTTGTATTGTTTATCAATACTAACTGAAAAAACAACGTTTGTCTTTACATGTAAGTGCGGATTTACAAAGCTGTTCATTCTCTTAAAGTAAAGCAAATGTAACAGATAATATAGTTAACTGAACTTATGTACTGTATATTTTAATGTTGATACATATTCCAAAATGTTAAGAAAATGCTCCATCCAGTTTTGAATTTATGGATAATTTTTCAGCTAAAATTGATGTTTAAAGTGTCCCCTTTTCAGAAATAAGAAAATTCCAAATATTATGTTATATCCTCTTTAGGAGGAGTGTTGTCCTATTGAGTATCATTTAGAAACAAATTATAGCGTACGACAAAACAATCAAACATGTTACTTGATTAGTTTTACTCAAACTACCATGAATATTAACAAAATATGTTTTAATTAATTCTGTAATGAATCGAGAAGGTCCATTGAGAGCTCTTAGCACGGACTCGAATATCATTCCGTATACCCTTGTAACGGTGTATCCACATCCGGTATTTTTAAGAATTAAGAATACGTGGTCATATGTGCTTTCCTGTGAAACTATAGTTAAATGGTTCAAGTCGCTGAAAACGCCATTCGCGGATTTCGTTACAAATTCCCAGAACTCATAAAAAAACGCGTTTACTTAGCATGTTTATATTGAGGCAATCAGGCCTAGGCAAATGTTAAGATGTTGACCAGAGCTCCAAGCGGAAGCCGGCTGATCATCTGCATCATTTGCTACACAATCTCTAGTAATACTTCTTAAGCACGTTTCAGTCGTTTTTAGCAAACATCTAAATTATGAATTATTGGTTATTGGCGGCGTTCGAGAGTGCGGGACATTTTATGGAGCAGATATGTTCTTGGAGAAAATAATGTAGCAGACACGACTTAGCAGTTGTTAGGCAATGTCTCTTTGTTAAGTGTTTTCTATAAAAAATGTGTCTGAATATTACAACGATTTCAGTGTAGCTGGCTATTTACAAAGCGTATCAATGTAGCAGACAATAACAACAGCGGCAGGCTCTAAGAGCAAGTCCTTATCGTTGTAATGGAGATCACTCATTGATAACATCTTGTGGGTACGTGATGTATATAATATATAATTTTTCTTACTTCCTCATTAACAGAAGAGTGTACACACATATAAAAAGTCAAATCAGAAAACTACTCCGAAAACATTTATTTACTAGTTAAGCTTGTTTAGATAAATATATGTTATTAGAACAAAAAATTAACAGGATTTGATTTATTGCAGTATCATTTGTCTGAGTCAAATTTTATCGTAACAAATTTTAGAAAAAACAAAAACAACTTAACATCGAAGGCCGCCCTTTTTGTGATTTTTTACTGATTCTACCTACAAATATCACCCATGAATAGTAACAACTTAATGTTTATAAACATGTTTCATATTCTTACTCGATCTCTTAGCCCTGCTTTTGATGGGACATTTTTTTCTGAATATGATTACACAAAGTTCAAGCAGCTGACATATGCAAACATAACCATTACATGTGTATTCAGATAACAGCAGTCTATACATACAGCTATCTTCTTTCACATTTGTAAACCTACATTAGCAAAAGAAGTATAAAATAGTTCATTTGTAATGGCATTGTAATATATTGACCTGATATCATTCGCATTTACAATTTAAAAACGACAAATGCGTTAAAGGCTGTATCCAGAAGTTTGCCTATATCAAATACGTATAACAATATAGCTTTGTAAATTTGTGGAAAAATTGTACAAATCCATACTTTAGTCTAAATAAATACGATTTTGAACACTAACTGAATTGTTAAACAGAACTAATCGCGAAAAAATCACGATGCGTGTACATTGTTTCAAACTATATAAAAGCTCGATAGTGGTCTCTGCTAATTACCCATATGACAATATAACGTGATCTCAAAAAGTCAGTGGTCATGCGTTTTTTTTTTTGGTTTAAAAATAGCTATTTCTGCAGCGTGGCTCAAATAGGAAATACCTGTTTGCAATGACGAGTGGTGATTTATGCTTGACTGTTCACACAGATCTAGGACATCAATGAGCATCATTTTGCTGGAACATTTCAGGTAACAGTGATTTATTTTGTTATTTGAGAAAAAAAACTTTAAAGAATCAACACAAATCGTTTACTGATGACGGTTTTTAAAGCAATTGTCAGTTCCTGCTGAAGAGAGAGAGAGAGAGAGAGAGAGAGAGAGAGAGAGAGAGAGAGAGAGAGAGACAGACAGACAGACAGACAGACAGACAGACAGACAGACAGACAGACTGACAGACAGACAGAGAGCGACAGAGACAGTCAGACAGACAGACAGACAGAAAGAGACAGAAAGAGACAGAGAGACGGACAGAGAGAGAGAGAGAGAGAGAGAGAGAGACAGACAGACAGACAGACAGACAGACAGACAGACAGAGACAGAAAGACAGAGACAGAAAGAGACAGAGAGACGGACAGAGAGAGAGAGAGAGAGAGAGAGAGAGAGAGAGAGAAAGAGGGGAAGAGAGAGACAGGAGATGGGAGTGAAATAAATGACACATTTCTAGAGGCGTTTAGACAGAGCGCGAGAGTAAATACAGAAAGAACGGGAGATAGAGAGAGAGAGAGAGAGAGAGAGAGAGAGAGAGAGAGAGGGAGAGGGAGAGAGAGAGAGAAAGAGGGAGAGAGAGAGAAAGTGATACAGAGAGAGAGAGAGAGAGACAGAGACAGACAGAGAGACAGAGAGAGAGAGAGAGAGAGAGAGAGAGAGAGAGAGAGAGAGAGAGAGAGAGAGAGAATGGTTAAGATATTTGCTAAATGACAGCGTGAGCCTAGGTCCGTCTCAAAGCTGCTGCTACATGGGAGCGATTGCTCAGGCCCGCCCGATAAGGACCAGCCTCTGACTGCTATTAGCCTCAACTCGCTCTCTGATTGGCTAAGGGCTTTGTCACGTGATCGATCAGGTATCCTCACTGGTTCAGCGAGAAAATGAGGCTGACTTGATGAGTTTGCAGACACGATAAATTACAAATCTTTTACCGAACCACAGGCAACTCAAAGTGACTGTCAATATTTATACGATCGTTCTATGCAGTTTATTGCGGAATATTCATAGCAACATTGGTAAGTGCCATTATTATTATTATTATTATGATTATTTACTTGTTGCAATGCGAGAGTACTGTTTTACTTTTTACTTAACTTATTAATTTATTTCTGCACACAATCGAAACATAAATAGAAAACTGATTTATGTTTTACGGCCTACGATAAACATGCCGTGCATTAAAAACAACAACAACAACGCCTCTTTATTTTTTGGAAATACATACAAACTTGTAAAAAATAAATGTATAGGATGCGGAACTGCAACTAATGCGAATAATCATATTTAGTTATTTATTGAAACAATAGCTACATAATTACGGATTTATTTTTTATTTAACAGGAAAGAATATTGCTTTAACAATATATTTACGTTACATTGCAATAATCCAATACAATATACTTAATTGAGTAAAGCAATTCACTGCTTACCCTAAAGTATAGAAATGACAATACAAGTAAAACATGCATTTTGTACATTTTGATCTTTATTTTCTATCTAATGAGAAAAACAGGTAATACTTTTACAAATTTAATTTTTTCTTTAAATGCACATATTCGTATAACAGCCAGGTAGTGTGAAAACATGAATTACTAAGATGTACCGCCACCTGTACCCGAAAACATTAAATTGGAGTAATGTTAGAAAATGTATTTCACCGAGCAGTGAAAAATCAGGAATTATCAGTGAAAACAAACATGACATTTTTTTTTTTCACCACGAAAACAACACTTTTAAGAACTACTGACGGAATACTCACTGTACACTATTCTAATGATCCATCACATTTGCCCTGTCACTGAATAAGCTTTAACCGGCCGCAATAGCTCAGGTGGTAGAGCGTCGGCTTGCGGATCGGGAGGTCGTGGGTTCGAACCCCGGCCGGGTCATACCAAAGACTTTAAAGTTGGTAGTAGTGGCTTCCCTCCTAACGCTCGGGGCTACGGGGACAGCATTACGCCTGACTCGTCGGTGTCAGTATAATGGACCGGCCGGGTTCAGTCCTTGGGCACCTCATAAGTGCCCCTGTGCTATAATGATAGAAATGTCGCTGCGCAGTATCGGCAAAAATGCCGGCTAATCCCAATCCCTGAATAAGCTTTAACATATTTACGAGATCATACTTTGACCAAAGTTTGTATCCCTTAATTAAAGGTTGTATCCGACAGTTTGGATCATTTTGTTCCCAAATTACCAAAAAAGGTCATTGTTGCCTGAAAAGATCCTGAAAAATGATGCTCAATGATGTATTAGATATATGTAAACAGTGCAGCATGAATACTTGCATCATTTCCTTCATCTATTTCCTATCCGAGTCACGCTGCACAGATAGTTTTTTTGAAATTCAGGACACCATGTGACATTTTACTTTTTAGTTCACATCATAGGCTATCGGGGTAAGTGGCTCTGACTTCGATTTCTGTTTTTTAGCTGAAATCCATATCGTGATTATTTAAAGATTTTGAAATAATGGACATTTAAAATATTTCACCATTGGTTCTTACAACTGGGGCAGTGTTCTTAATCGTCTTAACTTAAACAAAAGTATTAGTTTATTAAAAATAATGACTAAGTCCCCAAAATAGTGGGAAAATATTGTCCCATGCATATAATATAGACAATCTGTCGGACACCACCTTTAAAATTGCACACAAATAAGCATATTTAAAATCCAAGTCCCTTCATTTTGAATCGAAGACAAATATTGCGGCCGTGTATCTTGAAAACAAGCATAACTCTACCCTGTATTATTAAGCAAAAAGCATTATATAACCTTTCGGTAATTGCCTTCGTACATGTATTTCAAAATCCGTTCAGTGGCTTAACAGTCATACATTGCAAAAAATGTGTCTTGTTAGAAACAGCAACAGCAACAACACCAACAAACAGAAATGAATAGTCATATTAAAAGTAAGCATAGAAATGCTACATACTCATATTATCTTTTTATTTGTTTTATTTCTGAAAGTAATTACCGAGTAACTCATACCGCATACAGAGAAATAAACTTTCCATAAATTGGAACACTCTGATATTTTTGCTAAAACCATTTGAACTTATTCTTCACAATATTTCATATTATAACGTAAACCAAATATGACCAGCTTTGTTTTGTAGGACCTATAAAATTGATCCGAACGTTCGAACGTTCGGATAAAAAGGATCCGAACATTCGAATTCTTTAATGAGTGAATTCTGCCATCCCTAATATGAATCATTAATGTAAGAACTACCTTTTGTCAGAGTAATTACGTTGTTTTAGAACACCGAGAGCAGAGAATGAAGTACAAGTGGGGATTTTTTTTTAAATATTTTGAATATATCGAAAAGTAAGGTACAGGCATAAAATAGATACTATGTATCTTTATGCCACGACCTAGTTGTTTTAATGACCACGTGCTGAAGTACACTTAATCTCACATCGAAAAATACACAACAACTATACTGTACGAACTAAACATTTACATGATGCATTATAAAACATGCAATAAGATTTCTAATATGTTGCCTTAGGAATAATAATTTCAGTTCCTTTAATAACATTAACTGTTGTTTTTTCTTAATTTCCTCTGGCAATAAAATGCTCATGTGGCCAGTTTTTTCTACTTGATTGTTCCCATAACTGTCATTGTAATCAAATGTACAATAATACACACGCCTCACCAGGATTATTCGAAATGTATTCTTTATCTGATAACATCGCATACACATATACCACCGCCTCATTTTTTTCAACAAACATGTGTCATTCCAAATGCATCCTTAATTTGATAACATCGCATACACTAGAAACACCACCTCCCCTTTATTCAAACACGTGTCATTCCAAACGTATCCTTAATTTCATAACATCGCATACACGAATACCACCGCCCCCCCCCCTTTATTCAAACACGTGTCATGCCAAATGAATGCTAAATTTGTCATAACATCGCATACGCGAAAACACTTGTTTATCCAAACACGGATCATACTTCATGTATACTAAATTCATTAACGCAATAAACCTACGTTAATATGGTTAAATATGTAATACTTTCGTCTATCCAAACTAATGTTTTATTCGAAGTTAACCATCCAACTGATGGCTTCCATCACACCAGTGACAGCTGATGTCACAAGTATAAGTTATGATTATAAAAGTCAATTACAAACTTTAATCTTTTCGTATAATAACATTTTAGTGCTTACATGGCAATTTTACGATACCTGATTGTTCCAATTTACTTATTGTTTATAAATATGGCTTGTCAAACTGCCTTAAGTTGGTTGGTAGTCGTAAATACCGTGTGCAAAACTTCAAACGTTTAATTGATTTAATTTCTCAAAGGAGTGATCGTATTATTATTTAAGTTGTCTTCTTGTGTCTTTTGTAACATGACAAATTAATACGTTGCGTATTTATTTTGGAAGACTATGCACATACAAGAAGCCATGATAAAACTATTTCATTCTGTTCGTTTCTGTTTTGTTCAGTGCACATTCTTGCGTCCGTTGCGTTGCGAATTTAAAATAACCGCCAAAATATCGTACATACATGCTTACTACTAGAGTTACTCTACTTTAAGTACGACCGTTTTACAACTGCGGTTGATAAGTTGATAGATGTTTGGTGTGTGTGATGTTGTTTTTTTCTTCTTCTTTTTTCTTCTTTTTTTCAAACTGCGGTTAGTATGATGAACAAAGAGTCGCGCGTGGCTCTTTGCTCTTAGATTAGTTATGATTCTGATAACCATCTCACAGCACTTCTACGCGTCCCCACTTTATGGTATTGTTTACTGTATAATTGTGGCTTAATAAGTACCAATGGATTCAGTTTCAAGTCCCAATTAATCCGATTTTACTGCCGATAAAAGACGCGTATACTTAAGACGAATAATAATTTCATAAATTAGGACTAGAACTTGGCATTAAAAATGGCATGGTATATATGGCACGCGCGCCCTTATTTCGTACAAAAGAGGTTTTATTTATGACGTGGTACGGGTTAATGTACGAGTAATCCACCTTTAAGTCTTTGTTATTTTGCGTGCCGGTGTAAAGCGTGTCACTTAGAACAACAAAACAACAACAACAGAAGCACCATCACCAGCACCACCAACAACCAAACAACAACCCACAACAACCAAGAAAAACGACGAATTACATGTTTTTTTCAGTATGTTGAAATTACCAGTTTCATCTCCGAATCCTTGTTAGCTTAAAGGCAAAATAAACGGTACAACACTTTATGTCGATTTATCAGTGTTCTTAACGGTGGTATCTTTACGGTGGTTCTACCCAGACATATGTCTTGGGTCTTCCTCCACCAAAAAAGCTGGACGTTGTAATAATGATTATAATTGGTCGCTGTAATGTATTTAAAAAACAAAAGAAAAACAATAACTATAAAAAACACACAAAAAACACATTTTCTTAGGCAGTAAAACTCGTTAATCAGCTCTTAAAATGTTCATTCTTTTCAAATCTATAAATAAGAACTATTGGAAATTTGTCTAAAAATAGACATCGACGGCACAGCGGATGACGTGGATAAACTAAAACATAAGTGGTCACTTGGTTGTCTTAGTTTAAAAATAGTTGACTTAGCAACGTTGCTCAGATAGGAAATATATGTTTGTAATGAGAATCGTGGCGCTATGCTACACTTTTCAGACAGGCGTAGGACATCACTTAACAGCATTTTGCGAGATCTGTCCAGGTAACAATAGTTTAATTAATTAAATAGTTTAATTTAGCCCAAACTGTCGGATATCACCTTTAAAACTTGCTGTTTATACGTCTTATTGGAAGCAGTTAAATGTGGTATTTTAACAGGGTATTAAATAGTCTGGTCGTTTATGTCTGTCTGGAGCGTATATTCGCACTAAGATGTAAAATGTCCGCTTTAAAGTCAGCAAAGGACTTTAATACAATATGAAGGTAAAGAGTGTGTGAATTTATTTATATGTAATAGATATTATCCTGACCGGACCTGGTAGCGCAATCGGTATAGTGTCGGCTCCACGTGAGTCCCTGTGTTCGATCCCGGGCCGGGACATACCAAAGTCGTTAAAAATGGTACTGGCATAGCTCAACGCTCAAGCAAATGTAATGGTAGTTCCACGACTGGTTGGCCCGGTGTCAGGATAATATGACTGGTTGTGGTATCTTGCCAGATGTTCACGGCATGCTATACACAGTGAAGGCAGCACTATATGTTCCAAGTGGACACTGTCTCAAGATAACTGAAGTACTGTCGGTAGGACAATAAACCCAATTAACATATAATCATGTGGGTAAAAATAAAAACAAAACTCCACTGTGATTAACGGCGTTTCTATTCACGGCGAAACTTCGCCTGGTTCATTTAAATTAGTTTGACGCCATGACACCTTAGTTATAACACAATACCGTGACCGTCAAGAGGTTAGGCGAAATTGTAATTTTTCAATGTAAAAAGAACAGATGATTAATAGAAACAAATACTACAAGGCATGTAGAAACTGTTAACACGACATGACTTGTAAAAATAGCACTAACTATATTGTAACGCACACTGTAAACAATTTATTTGAAGTTTAATTGTTTACTGTGTATCTATAAGACTAATATTATCGTTAAGATTTTTTTTTAAATGCCCGTTTCTATGCACATATGCAGTATATGCATTATATGCACACACTTACTACAACTCAGCTCAACTCAATATTGAACTCATTTCCGCTCTAAGCGGTTAATGAGCAATTTTGCAAACAAAACATGTACAAATAATAGACGATAACAAATTTTAGTGCAAAGTATAGATGGCTTTTAGCAGCATTTTAACATAATTAATGGATCATTGTTTAATATTATTATTTTTTATAAATAAAGGTCAATATATAAATTATTCAAAATAGGAGAATAGCAGATCATAGTTTGATATTATTTGATACACTTACAGGCAATTTATAATTCAAAACTGAATAATAATTATACGTATTTTAGAAAGACGTGACCTTTCGTTAATTTGATTTCCGATCTATTTATCTTAACAACTGCAGGGATTATCCTAGGTCATATTTTTAATGAGAGATTTTCTCCCATTCACAAAAAAATGATGGGATTTTTCTGATTTTGTTGGGAGAAATTTTCCCATTCATCAAATAATAACGAGATTTTTATTCATGATCTCAAAATTTATTCCTTCTCAGATCAAATCTCTTAAAGATTAAGAAAACATTCAAATACAGAAGGAAAAGAACAGATATGCTCCAAACAAACAAAATAATCAACAATTATGATAAAATAAATAAAGAAAAATTAATGTAACTGATGTTCCCACCATATAGTAGCTTAAATAAACATTAGGCAAGTGACAGCAAATTTGAAGCAAAATGTTTAGGAACACAATTATCAAATAAATGTAGTAGGACAGGTAAACTATTGTATTAATATATTTTCAGTACTTATATTTTAACTGCATTAACAATGAATACCATCAGATTCAGAAAGCAAATTTAGTTCTTCAAACCATTTTTTTTCACTTTAAAGTCACTTAGATTTGATCAATGATTTAAAAAAGAAATGCTTCATAAAACATGTAAGTATCAGTAGAAATCATTTAAAACCCCTATGAAGATAAAGCACATTTTATGTTTGGCATGTATACTGGGGTTCATAAATTCAAGTGTTTCTTCACAAATTTTAAATTGTGATGTTTTGAAGTATCCTTTGATACTTGACATGTTATTAGTTTCACAACTAATATACAGTTTAACTGAACCAAGAATTATGGGTTTGTAAAAAATTTTCAACACTGTTGATGAGAGTCGGTACTCTAAATACAGGACGTAAATCATGTAAAAAATGGACATGTATGCACTGGAATGCAGGCAAATTACATGACAGAATAATTCAAAAACGTTTAACAACTGACCTGCCTACGTGCCTTACAAACAAACAAAAAAACAAACCAGTGCTAATTATATGTGTGACGTCATCGTGTCATAGCGCCATTTTGTCAGCAGACTACCGCATATGTTGAAACTGATGCGTTTGTGTGTACTCATAAAACTTACTCTAGTATTGATTTTCTTTTTTAATTAGACTGAGACGATTGTGTATAGTTTTACTATGTTAAGGTTGGTGTCTAAAACTTCAGTTTTGTTATTGTTAACTTCGGCAGAAGATTTTATAAACGAAAGCATAGACGTCTGCTTTTTTCCGGGCGACGCCATTTTCATCACGATAGAGAAGCGCTTATAAAACAACGTAAATTGAATTCTAGACGATCGTAAGCGTCCAGATGATATCGATTGAGGCATGAGACCCACTCGGAACTCCTCGGGTAATTCCGTCCTCTACGTAATCACCTCGGAAATAATGCTGTCGCCGCCATATTGACGAACTACTTTCAAAATGGCAATCGTACCTAAACGGCGATCTCCGGCAAGCTTCGAAATCACCGAAGCGTGATCCGAGTGCATGAAGGGTAATAACTGGTATATTACACTTTTACCAAATCCTGTTGGTAATATACATACAGCATCAACTAAGTTAAAAATATTATTTAACGAAGCAATCTGCTCTTCTTTCAAGGAGTATTGAACCTCCATTGTATCTAAAGCGTACTGCATGCACTTTGAAAAGTCAGCCATCTTTGTTTACATAATGCAATGAGAAGTTATTCGCCGGGGCAAATCACCAACTGGTGTATTCATACAATTACATCCGAGGCATTATCTCCGAAGCTTGCCGGAGATCGCCGAGTAGGTACGATTGCATGAGACCATTAAATTGATCACGATAAAGAAGCGCTTATAAAACAATATTTGTGGATTCTAGACGATCATAAGCGTCCAGATGACATCGATTGAGGCATGAGACCAGTAAATCCGCGTACCTTCATTTGGCTGGATGCGGCGCGATATTTTCTCTCATTTAAGAATTTTCATTGCGATTTTTGCCGTTTTAATGCGAGAAATCGCGGAAATCGCGCCCTAGGAATATCCCTGCAACTGGAATATAAACAATCAAATATAAGTTCTTAAGACGCTTGCTTTTGCATGAGTTTCGAAAACTTATAAAGTTATGCTCATTTAAGTGATGTTAAGGGAACGAGCCAAATAAGAAAGATTATTTACACCGACAGCGTGCCCCTTTAAATAAAGAAACACTTCCACTGGTTGCCCCTTTTAAACTTCTGATTCTGTGTCACGAAGTTGTTTTTGAATTTCGAACTCTACTCCACCTACGTTGTTTTTGATCTTATCTGATTTTTTCTGCATTTAAAGTCTTAAGTCATAGAAATTGTTCTTATCAGATAATAGACGAAATCGGAGGCAAATATCTGCAGCAAGTCATTTAAATGACACGTTTATTGGTGTTACCATGTTGTTTTTATTTGATTTATAGGGAGCCGCACTCGGTTTGTTGATTGGTACGAATATTTTGATACCAGTGCCTGAACATATCGCTTTTGCTATTTTATAATATTATTCTATATACTAATTAACAGTTAAGACACTAAACAAAACAGCAATCCTGATTTTATATTCAAGTAAAGCACGGTATAAACACTATATATTTTTTGTAAATTCCAAAAAAAGTGAAATATATATTTCTGCGCAAAATATTTGCTCGAGCAAGATTTTATCTAAAAATTCCTTCGCGTGCTTTCTGGTTATTTTCTCTTAACAGTTATGACTGCGGCATTTAACGGACAGAAACATATTTTAGGGCAACGTACAAATAAGAAGCATTCCAATGAAGGCGAAATATCGCAGAATCTCGTGCTTGAGTGCGCGACGAGAAAAAGAAATGATGCAACTGTAAACAGTCGGTGTGCGTCAAAAGATGAAATGATAGTATGCACAATAGTAACGATTGTGAGCAGTTCATGGTTGTTTTGTGGCCGCCTGACGTGGTTTGGCTTCGATGACAAGTTGATGCTGATTTAAGTTAGCTCACCATGATTCTAGAATAACGTTTTTTCTGTTCCTTTTTGTATGAGTTGAGGGCGATGCCAGAGATGAATAAGGATTAAAGACTTGTCCAATTATCTCGAAGAAATAAATAAAAACACATAATAAAAATACGGATTGTATTTATAGTGGTTCATTTTAGGCAGTTTGCAATTTACTAAATCTCTCTCTTTGTTTATAGTAAAGTGTTAACGTAAAGTTGCAGAAAAGAACAATCGAAAATCTCTTTAATAAACAAACGTTTATAACAAAATGTTTTGTATTCTTTTAATATGTTTATCAGATGTTTTTTTTTTTGTTTTGTTTGATTTCATACATGAATATGCTCATAATGTTAACGCCATATACATGTAATATTAACCAATATTGCTTATACGACATTTTGTACTATAATTTAAATGATGGTATCTCGAAAAGTAAAATTCTGCTGAAGCTGTATCTGAGTAATTAGTCATATTGTTTCACTTTTGAATTTCGCACTCATTATATCTTTTTTACAAATTCTTAGAAACTGAAACAAAGCAGACGTGTTAGAAATGGACAACACTGTTCTGAAAAAAAACATCAACACGATAATAATTCTAATTGAACCATAAGTGGAGAATCACTCGGAAAACCTCTGCCATTTCTTCAAAATACCGGCGAGTAGTTGCGAATGCTGGAAAATAAAAACATGCTGATCAGGACTCCGATTATTTCAATGACGTCAAATGTTATGCTAAGGCTTGTTAATTAATATTAATAAAGATCGGATGAGTCAGAAAGTAAAAATATAAGAATGAGAGGTTCAATAGGTTTACATTTTCAAAATAACGTTTACATTACAGGTTCAACTGGCACAAGTTGCTCGTACATTGAACCCTGCAGCGATGCTTCGAGCGTGAGAACTTTCCCAATGTATAAAATTCTTTGGCCGCATAAATGATTCGTAAGGTTGTTAGTGCTATGGGAATGAAATTAATTTGAAAGTGAGAATTTCTTCTGAACGAAGAAGTTTCTGGGAATTAGGTGGCATTATGCGACCGTTCGAATAGAGCCGTGTCTAAGTATACAAAACATGCGCTCTAATCGGTTGATCTTATTTTAACACTTACTGCAGTAAAACAGTCTATCAACGCTTTAGTCATCGTTCGTAATGTTTCATTTCTGAATTTATGGAGTTATATTTAAACATACTGTTTTTATTAGCATTTGCAGTAATTTACACTAAGAAAATAAACAACTGTCCGCTGGTGAAGACGCGAATTAGAATGCTGCCTCGTGGTCGGTTGCCAGGGAAAGGTATTGGTGTCAATCTGTCGTAATTTGGTTGGCGCAGAAGACATCATTATCGGTTCTGTCTGTCAAATTGCATTCATTCTTTTTGTCCTAAAATGCACACACAAAAAAAACACACACACAAGAAAATCTTTGTGTGTGTGCGTGTGTATGTGTGAAACAAAAAGAATTAAGACAAAAAAAGTTAACATACTGTGAATTTTAAAAAAGAATGAGAACATGAAAAGCAAGACGTTTAATTCGATCAAACTACTTCCGGTATCAAGGTCGAGAACCGTATTCGCTCGCCAACCAGTGCAGATGCATTTCTTATGTTGACTTTAAAACAAATGTTCATAATGATATCAACATAAACCAACATGTTTCTTGGCCATTGTGCTGACTGACGAGGTACTATTTACTTCTACTAGATACCAGCCGAGTAGAGAGTCGCCGCTGGCCAAAGGGTTATCGTCACCGACTTGTACCTCTTCAGCGTGGGTTCGAGTCCCGGTCGAGAACTTTCATGTGTGTATGTCTTCCAACTGAATTTCGATGCCGCGGTGGTTCTACAAAGACATTTCTTCCTCCACCAATAACTCGCTTGGCGTCGATGGCCAATATGATTATAATTGTGTCGGTGCATTGTAACAAAAAATAACAAGCAGATTATGTAGATGTATATTTGGCTTTAATTTTCTGAAAACTGTTAACGAGTATTTTTTTTTCCTTTTGTGTTTATGCTATGTTTTCTACATGTATATACTTACACGTTAAGAAAATCGGCGAAACATTGTAACATACTGATACTTCATAAAATATAGCGTACACTGTAACGATGTGTACAATTAACAGCTTAGTGGGCTACACAGAAAAAAATAACGAATGAGTTTAGCGATTACTGGTTAGGTCGTGTTTATACTAATGTTTGTAGCACGATTTTATAAAAAAAAAACAACAGCAACAACAAACGACAAACAGAAGACACAACAAACTTGTACATCTGATATAATGACTCATGTTCGTCCAGCTTTATTATTGGAGTTAACGTAATTAAATTACAATACTAAAGTGCTTTGTATGTAAGAATCAATTGTTTTCCTTTTTTTTTTACATTTTCACCATAAAAAAACCAGAAATATAAACTCATTAAGCTTTAAAGTATACTTTGCCTGTTGACTGCTTAGGTCGAAGTGAATGTCCCTAACTCTGTGTGTGTGTGTGTGTGTGTGTGTGTGTGTATATATATATATATATATATATATATATATATATATATATATATATATATATATATATATATATATATATATATATATATATATATATATATATATATATATATATAGTATTTACTGCATCGTACACACCCACCCCTACCCCACCGCCACCCCAAACTAAATTTTCTGGATCCGCCCCTGGTGTTGGACCATTTTGTCTAAAACAAATATCTTTTTTTTTAGATACTGAACAGATTTACTAGTTTGTTCATCTACAAACTGCTAAGAGAGTCGAAAAGCGTCGTGACGCTTTTAATTCAGCCAACCAAAAGACAAATAAGTACCTTGTGAAGGACTGGATGTGACATATGTTAACATATGTTTTTTAATGATCAGATGTAAAACAATATTTTATTATTCCTTGCGGTTCAGCAAAGTTTTGTTTGCCTAAACAATAATTTTGAAAGGCAAATTTGACAGACTGTGACCATTGCGCTTGAAGAACGAAGATAGCCCAGCCGATTTCAAAGCCTAAAGCAAACACGCCATGATCTGACCATGCGAGTAAGCTATATCTTACAAATCGCTACATTCAAACGCCGGTTGGCAGCCATTGGTAGCAATGTGTTTTTTGGTAGATTTTGCAAAGAGTTTTATTAATTTTATCACATACACTTAACATGTGAAATCGCACACTTTTCTCGCCTTTCTGGGAAGTGGTATACATTTTAGAGGACGACAATAATAAGTATAGCTATGACCTTCTTCATTGGTTCGCCTAACCTCCCACCACCCCACAATTGACAATGCTCTTCAGTCCGAAGTATAACTAGCCGCCGAATGGTGCGTCTCAACAAGCGGCCCCAATTCACCTTCATCAATCCTCATGTCATATTTCCAAGTATGCTTCAAGAGCGCTATTGACGTAAACATCTTAGAAGAGCATTCATAATTCGAAAGCTTTTCATAAAGGATAAGTGTTCGTGTTTTCGGATGTTCGATTATTCGGGTGTTTGAGGCATGTTAATACACTGAAGGCAGCAAGATAATTGCTTTAAATTAACAACGTATTGAGATGGTTATAAGATTTTTATTAGTTTATAAACCCTTTAGCACGGGCAAACTGTTTTCAAACATGTTCCTTTCTGGCAAAAGTATATGGCATGTAAATAAAATAACTGATACTCTGACAAAATAGTGACAAGACAGACCTTGTCAGTGAGTCCTTTTGAATACATTTATACTCAAATTTTGGTACTCTTTTGAACTATCATTAAAGATAGAACTGCAAAACAATTTTTATTGGTGAGCGTCCGTGGTTTAGGAGTTACGATGTTAGACTCCGAATCGGATGGTCCAAAGTTCGAGCTAATAAAACCTACCACGCGAAGTTGAGCTAGAATATTTACTGCACCTGGAACTCACTAACTGAGCACTGGTCCTACCAAAGGATGGGGAGTCGTGAGGGTTTTGTATTTAGGAAACAACTTGTTTCACAATCAACTATTATTTATAGATTTAAACTACTGGAAAGAGTACGATTCTTATATCAGAATAAGTTTAGTATTAATTGTTATAGCTGTTAACATTAGACTTTTACATATACGTGTATAATTTTTTCAGTTCACTTTTTTGTATTTCATGATACTGCTGATAATGCACTAACCGAAGCACAAACATCTCTTTTGACTTCGAATTTGTTGCGCGCTAAAAGTAAATATTCTTTACAAATACGAATAAGCTTTCTATATGTAATACTGTCGTAAGGAATTGACATAAATTTAGATTACAACTGATATCATTTATAAACTAAATTAGTGCTAAATTATAAACACTTGACGCAGCATCAAAATAATATATTTAATATGAAAAAGTAGGAGATTAGAATAAAGAGGCGCGATTTTTCTTTACAAATGGTGTTTATGCGTAATGCCTATTTAAACGACGTCGATTTGTGCTTTCCGGGATGTGTCAGATGAATTATAGCTTGTATCTTGACAAAAAGTCTTGTCCTTAAAATTAAAATACGAATATTGATGACATATTATAACATTTGTACCCTGCGGTTGTCGTGTTCGTCCGACCAGTTGTCGATTGCTACTGTGATGTACCTCTTGACATTGTCTGACAAAAGAACGTCTCGACGTTGACCTTGGTCATTCAACGCGTAAGGTCACGGTGAAGTACATTGCTACTTGGGATCAGGTTGTTGACTCAAGTACGTGCTGTCAAGTGTCGGATTTCCATACAATTACCAATTCTTCATAAGCTTTCAATTGACAAAGTAGTTCGCCAAATGGAACGAACAATGAACAAAAACAAGAAACAGGCTTCGATGCCAATTGAAATTTTAATACTTAAGTAAATTTTGAAGTAGATGACAATGTGGCTTACGGATGCAATTTAGGCCAAAACGCTTACGTACAAAATTTTAATTGTTCTCATGAATTGTTTCGAGAATGCAATAAAGTATTCTTACGCAACTGCATTGTCGGACTACTTTCGTCAAACCACTGCTACTCGACGATTATAACCAAACAATACTACAATTACATCCAGAGGATTGTTTAGTGCTATTTCTCAATGACCGTTAAAGATAAATGTATTTTGTTCATTTCAGTTAATTGATTACTACATCTAAAATGGCATTTTGACTTAATAACATTTCTAAAAACTTCTCATGGTGTCTTGATACTTATTTAAGTAGTATCCGACAGTTAGGCCATTTTTCTTCCTCTCTTTTCTCTCATATAACCAAAATAAAAAAACTATTGTTTCCTGAAAAGATAACGCGAAATGCTATTTATTGGTGCATGGCCTCCGAGTGAAAAGTAAAGCTTAACGTTTTTTTTTTTAAAATTAAGAAAACCACATGGCCACTTGAGATTACTTTACATGAACGTCCGATAAATCAGCTTTATTGTTAATATCTGTTTAAAGCGACATGTATTGACTAGCAATTAAGTTAATCTTATAAACAGTCTTTACTTAAACGAAAAAGTTTATGTAGCATTTATGCGTAAGACGCTGTTACATGCATAGATCTCCTCAAACTGTCGGATATTATTTCTTACAAAACACACTACTTAATCGCCTAAATTGAAAGTCTAGATCTAGTAATACTGAAATAAAAGGCTTCTTTATTTAAAATGACATAGGCACATTTGTCAATAAATGGTTTGTACAGAAATAATAATAATAATAGTAGTAGTAGTAGTAGTAGTAGTAATAATAATAATAATAATAATAATAATAATAATAATAATAATAATAATAATAATAATAAAATAATAATAATAATAATAATAACAACAACAACAACAGCAGCAGTTATGTTGACTAACAAACGTTGCGAGTAAGATGAAATAAAACGGCCGTAAATGCTCAAATAAAAAGACATAAACTTTTCATTTTGTTTCGAAATCTTGTTTGTTGATTGTTGGACAGGCAACATGTTGCATGTTGTTGAAATGCGGGAAGGTAAACAATCGCGGACTATTTTCATGGCTCGCCAAAGTGATCGCCGTGGGAACGTTTGGCCTCGGGGCAACCCAAGACCGTACGGAAGGTGCAGAATGCTGCACGCTGATGCGAGATTTTGACAAATTGGGTGCTTAATGTTACAGCCAGGTGTGTTTCTTTACTTCTAGAAATTACAATGAACCAATGGCGTGTGCTCTTACTGCCCGCGAAAATAAAGCTTGTCCGAGGAATAACAAAAATAGTAAATGCAAGTAAGTTAAATTGAAAACAACGAAGAGACGCTACAAAGGGCATGTTAAACCATAAAAACTAACGTCAATTGATGTAATCGGCTCAAGCCTATTCCATTCTAGAAGTTTATGGTACAAAATACAAAACATTGACGATTGAACCCTCCATGGGCCTGACTTTAATCGCAAAAAACAACAACAACAACAAAACAAAACGCAACTGACATGGGCTGGTCGAAATCCGTAAATCAGTCAATCAAAACAAAGGTTATGTTGAAAGTTGTGTGTATACGTTATGCCTCTCACAAAATAAACTCAAGGAGTCGCCGATGTGTAACTCCTCTGACTGCTTGTGGGTTCGAGTCCCGTTCTGGGCGTATGACCTAATGAAGGAAGTCTTTCAGCAGACCAGCGGTGAGACTGTGGTTCTACCCAGACACGCGAAAACAGTTGGGCATCGCTATAATGATCATAATTGTGTCTAAAAAAACAAATAAAACAAAATATGCAACACAAGTCTACTGCGCAGTCGGTAATGAATTGGAATGCAATACAAGAGGTTTGATACAAATTATACAAAAATCCGGCAAGTGTTTATATTTGTTTATATAAATTGTCTCGGGTGGTAGATCGTCGGCTTGCGGATCAGGAGGTCGTGGGTTCGAACCCCGGCCGGGTCAAACCAAAGACTTTAAAGTTGGTAGTAGTGGCTTCCCTCCTTACGCTCGGGGCTAAGGGGACAGCATTACGTCTGTCTTGTCTGTGTCAGTATAATGGACCGGCCGGGTTCAGTCCCTGGGCACCTCATAAGTGCCCCAGTGCTTTAATGATAGAAATGTCGCTGCGCAGTATCGGCAAAAATGCTGGCTAATCCCTATAAATTGTGTCCTCCATCCCTTTGGCTAGGTAGCAAATTTAGAGGTCCTATATTCGCCTACAAATATCAGTATTCTAGTATTATTTAATAACCTCTGACAATTTAACGCCGTTAGGAGCAGGTGAAACATTGTCAGAAATAGTTATTAAAGGTGGTATCCGAAAGTTTGGACCAAAATATATTTTTGTGTGCAAATAACTAAATAAGTCGGTGTTACCAGAAAATGTCCAGTAAAATTCTGTTTGCTGATGTCCTTGATCTGTGTGAACAGTCAACCATAAATCGCCACTCATCATTGCAAACAAATATTTCCTATCCGAGCCACGCTGCAGAGATAGGTACTTCCTAACTTAGAAATCCACGCGACCACTTACTTTTGAGATCACGTTACATAGTCATTCGGGCAATCCTATCTGACGTCGATATCTGTTTTTAGCAGAGACCACTATCGAGCTTTTTATACAGCTGGAAAGAATACATATTCAGATTGATTTTTTCTTTCGCGATTAGTTCAAACAATTTCAAAATCGTATTTATTAAGATAAAATGTATACGTTTATAGAAACAATTATACCTGAATTCCCCAAAAGCAGTGGTTCGATATTGTATATGTATTTGATGTAGACAAACTGTCGGATAACATCTCTAAGGCCTTAACGACATAGCATGGTTACCAAAAGAAATATAAACGAATTATCACATCATGTGTATATTTTTGTGATGCTGTCCTGATAAAAAAATCCAAGAAATACACTGAGTGCTTGATCATTGTAATTGGATTATTGGATATGTATTTCCAGACAATTAATATCATTTGACATATGTCAATAAAATAAGCGTGTTATTTTATTAAATGTCTTTCGTCTCTAATCGTACCACAAATGGCCCCGTTGTTTAACATTTTCTGGTCACTTTATTTTTGGTTATCAAGAAAGTCGAAGGCATGTTTTTTCGTAAGTTTGTTTGTTTTTGTTTTTGCATGAAACTTGCAAAGTTCTTTTTATGTCGCATCATATTTTTGCAATGTTGATCAACATAATTTTACTGCGGTAATTGTTTAAATAAAATATAAAAAAATCATGTATGAGTAGTTTGAAATGCAGGAATGTAAGCAATCGCGGGCAATTTTCATGAATTACCTTGAATACTAGCTAGTGTTCTTTTATTAAGACCGTCAAATATGAAGAGCAATGTCCAATTCTTATTTTTGTCGTTAGCTGTTTATTCGGTTCTTTTTGCCGTTAGCTGTTTAGTCGGTTGTATAAAATGATTGCTGCCATGCAGGTGGCTTTACGGTAAAAATGTACAGAATTATACAGTAAACGTGTAATGTTCCATGAAACTCTTTAAACATGAACCTTCATAAATGTACAGGAAGCTTTAAAGCAATTTTACCACAGTTGGAAGAGTTTGGATTCGGATTTTTTGTTCAAAAAAGCAAAATCAACATGGAATAAAATTACCCCCCCCCCCACCTCCACCGAACGCCTCCCGTCCCATCAACACCCCCACCCCCACCCCGATCACTGGATTATGTGAATTTATGCTGTACCTCTAACGCATGTGTTGTCTGTGTACTGGGAAATAAAAAGCATCGCGATGCTTTTCAACTATTTTTAGCAATATAAGCTAATAAACCTAGTATATCTCCTAGATAAAAAACAACAACAACATAGTGTGAACACGTCAGTTGTGAACAATTGTGTTAATTGTATCATTGTATAAAAGTGTCATGTACCCAAGCTATAAGTTATAGAATTTTTGTGAGGATGTGTCAGCTGCCTGACATAATAAGCGAAATATGACTTTCATAATAATATACAATACAATAATAATATTAAATGCATCTATTTATTTAAGGATAAAATTGATTTCGTCCAAATTATCCTAAAATCGAAAATCCTACGAAAGGCTACTCATTATCATTCAAAATTGCAAACACAGTCCCAATTCAATAAATCAACATGATGCGAAGTGATAATTAAGCAATTAGAACACCATCCAAAACAACTGATATTCTAACAGCACGTATACACGTATATTGAGGAACCATTGCTGCACGTGTCCTTGTTGTAAAAATGCTCGGGCGGGTGTTATGCCTTTCTTATCGACAGACAAAACCATTTTATATCAATTCTTTCAAATAATTGCTTACTAATTAGCGCAGTCCAACTTCCACATGTCATCACAAGGATTTTCCCGATAAAAGTGCTTTAATTGGTCAGCTAGAGTTACCGGGATTTACCAACCACGTGATGAGCGTTGCACGTGACTTGGAATGTTTATGTGCCGTTAAAATATTCTTATCAGATCACGATTTTCTTAGGCTCGCGCGAACGCACGTGTTGAGTTCAGGATGGTTTAAAGAATGGTTACATTGTTTCAGTTTTTTGTCTGTAAGAAATTTTAAACGGATGGATATTAAAAAGCGCTTTTATACAGAAATTGCGTTTCATGATTTCATGATTTTGACAAGCCTTTCTAAAAAATAATTTGAAAATCAAGTTGTTAATACTATTTAGTATCCATGAAGATTTATTTAAATCTGCAAAATATCAGCTAGAAAATAGAAACAAAGGTGTATTTTGGAAGTTAATTTTTTACATTGATAAAAACGTCGAGACGAAACAAAACACAGAAATAGAGAAAACCCACCAATTACCGCTTTAAAACGGCCAGTCGACCAGACAGGCTGGTTGCTTAAACTTTTAAAAAACAACAACCTTTTATTAGTTTACTTCAAGACAAACAATAAAAACAAAATATACCAATTTGAAACAAACCAGTCCAATCAACGTTCACCATTTTTTCAGTCATTTATAGGGTGGAGAATGTTACTGATTTACAAATTTTGTATAACGACGAAGGACATTTCTATCAGCAGTCCATGATCGTACAGATCGTACCCTGACGATGACAGTTTCATCAACATTTGACAATATTTATTTAACATAAAATGTATTTTCCATTTTAAAATAGCTTATATCGTTTGGCAAATGACCTGTACTTTTCCTTAATTTGCATAAAAATATAAGAAAATCTCTTTATCGGTACTCTGGTGAAAGTCTTAACGACATTGAAAATTTAAATGACGTCTTATCTGATATCATAGTGAGAGATTTGGAGTGGCGATGGGGTTGGGTTGTGGGTAGTTAGGGTCTACCTGGATGGACACAACCTAGACTGCAAAGTCAGGAAAGGTGTGGAAGTAAGGGCCCTTCTGACCAATGGGGTGCATTGGTGAAATGAAAATTTAGTTAATATCCGAGATATTCCAAACAGTACGTAGATCCTTTTAGTTGGAATTCTTGAACTTCATCTCGTGCTCATTTGTAGATATTGCAATAACAAACAGTGAAATACCTTACTTATAATTACATAAAGATTAGCTTAAAATCCATTTAAATATTTAGAGATGTGTTATTTAAAAAAGAACACGGAAGTTTCTGTTGGTGATTAATATCTCAGTGTATAGTAAACAAATAAAGTGTTGTACCACCCTTCCGGGACTGATCTCAAAGCATGGTGTTATGTTTAGTAGGGGACATACACTAAATATGACCTGTTTTCATTTTTAAATGCCCCTTGATTCCTTTGATCTACCGCATCCATGGCATGTGACTATATTTGTTCTAATTTAATATCCATACACCTTACATCAGGTTTAGAAAATACACCAATACGTACGAGTGGAGGAACGAATAGTCACAAAAGTAATTGACTTGTTTAACACTTTACTAAAATGTGTAAATGTAATAATTTAAAACATTACTTTATTTATAGGCGGATGCAGAAAATGTAGGTGGGGTGGGTGGTGGGTGGTGGTGTATGAATCATTATCCATTCAACTTGATCGCAGTAAATACTAGATATATACACACACACACTAAGGGATCCTAACTTCGACCTAAGCAATCAACAGACAACTTTTTCTTTAAATGCTTAGATTTCTTAGCATACATGTATGTATTTTCACAACTCTACTCTTTTTCCTTGTTGGTGTGTGGTGTGTGTGTGTGTGTGTGTATGTGTGTGTGTGTGTGTGTGTGTGTGTGTGTGTGTGTGTGTGCGTGTGTGGGGGTGGGGTGGGGTGGGGGTGGGGTGGTGGTGGGTGTGCATTCCCCCATCCCCACCCCTGGTTCCATCCCAGCAGCAGCAGCAACAAAAGCAGCAGCAACAACAACAAACCAGTAGGTTTTTATAAATCTTTTTATCAGGACAAACTATATTTGTTCCACTTTGCCATCTTAGCGCTTATAATTTCATCACATTAATTATAGCAGATTAAAGTAAGACAGCAAAACATACTAACCGTAACTTACAATTATAATATCTCGTATCTCAACGTCCATTTTTCTTCCGAGAACTTCCAAGAGAGGTGAATTAGTAAGATGTGTGTGTTTCTTTCCTTTCAACGGAGTTTGTCAAATTTATTGCCTGGCCAATCTTATCTCTTATTACCATCTCAGACATATGTCATCTTTACCACTTTCATCCGGGCATCTTGCACGAGGCGCCCTGTAGCACAGCGCCATCTATCATACAACGATAGCTACATCGCTACCACTGCTTTATGCATCTTTTAATAACGTCTGACATTTGAACTAATAGCTTTAAAATTGTCGAAAAAAAAGATATTAAATGACAAATTCGATGGTAACGAGAAAGAAATATTTGCTGAGAATTTACCATATGTCGTTGCCTGTGTGAAACGACGGTTGGTATAAATATTTAACAGTAACATTACATATAAGACATTGATAAACTCTTGACAAATATATATTTCTTAACTTATTTTTTTAATTAAACATAAGTTTGTTGAATGTTTCAAATGTTTATAAATATTAAATATTAAGATATTAAATATTGTTTGGTTTTTATCGACGAATTTGAACTTTGTTAGTACTATTTTTAAACCACAGACCATTAAAGGTGGTATTCGAGAGTTAAGACTAAAGTTTGTTTTTCTTATCTTACCAAATAAACTATTGTTACCTAAATTAATTAAATGGCGAAACGATTTTTATTGGTGCACACCTTCCGTGTGAAAATTAAAAGATAACTCACCACTTGAAATAACACAAAAGTATTTATCACATAACCTACCACCCATGCGTTATTTCTGGTAACACACTAGTTAGTTATCCTAGTGTGACGTCATTGTGTAGTGTAAACATATGCCATTTCCTAATCACTTTTATTGTCGCCTTTTTATGCATTTTGTTGGCCAATTTCACTTTTATTCATAAAAATAACATTTAGGTCACGTTATAAACGGCCCTTTTTGGAAATGGTCGAGTAAAGAGCGGAACTATTTTTGTGCGGATTGTCCCAAACCGAATTACACATGTCAAGGCCGACGGTTCATACTAAAAAAACATGATGGCACATTGTAAACAAAAACAGCTGATGTTTTGGTAATGTGATAAATGGACTCTAATATTCGTGTTCATTAGATACTGAAAATATTAAACCGTTTAAAATGATACAGTAGAGTCTCGTTTCGTATCATTTCATTCAACTTGTTTAATATTTTCAGTATCTAATGAACACTCATATCAGATCCTCTATTTTCCTATCCGAGCCACGCTGCACAAGATGCTATTTTTACATAAGAAGACCACGTCATCACGCACCGTCAAGGTCACAATACACGATCATTCGCTCTGACATCGATGTCTATTTTTGAGCTGAAATCCTCCTCGTGCTTATTAATAGATTTTGAAAAAATCTTTGGAAAATTTCATGCTTCATGTACACTAGTCAAAATTTCCAAGTGCACACTTTGTACTTTACGGAATACCTGATAAAAACTGACAATAAAATACTTGAAAATTATTGAAAATATTTTTGAATATCGGGAAAGCGTGACGCTCCAGTAAATAATCGATAGATCGGTGCGCTTGTACCTAAATCCACAACACGTTCATGCTTACGGATGTGTTTCACCTAATTAAGTTGTATAGCTGTCTTCTGCTGCAAAACAATGTGAAGACAAAAGTGTGCACTTAGAAATTTTGACGAGTGTATATATTTTACGATGTGTGCTGTTTAACCATTGCGGTAATTGTTATAAAACAGCATTTGCCTTTACTTATAGTTAGTGTCCGACAGTTTGCCTATATCTTATACATGAAACAACATCTGACGGTTGCAATGTTGCTGCATAAACTTTTACTTTAGTTTAAATAACAGTCATTTACAACATTAGCTTCAAATGTAAGACAGTATATATTGTGAAATATATCGCATAAGATATGTCCATTATTTCCAAATCTATAAATAAGTACGCTTGGGATTTCAGTTAAAAATAGACATCGTCGTTAGAGCTGATTACCCGGATGTATAATGTAAAGTGATCACGTGATTTTCTTAATTTAAAAATAGCTAACTGTTCACACAGATCTATGGCAACAATAAACAGCATTTTGCAGGACTTTTTCAGGTAACAATGACTTTTTTATTATTTGAGAAAAATATTTTGATATAAACTGTCGGATACCACCTTTAAAATTAAGTTTAAGTTTATGCGGTAATGATGCACAAAATACAAAAAAAAAAAAAAAAAAAAAGCTAAAATGTTGCTTCATGTTTAAGATAAAGACTAACTGTCGTAACACCACCTTAAACGGCGGTTAGGATTAAGTAAAAACACCGGGCCTGAGAGAGTTAGGGCTTTGTGTTTTGTGTTTTATTTCATCGCACCAGCACACATATGGTCATACTGGTGACGTCCAGCTAATTATTGGTTGAGGAAGACCTTGACCTCAGACTAACGTCTGGGTAGAGCGAACGGTACACTGCAGGTTAGCTGGAAAACATCCCCACATAAAAGTTTTCGCCCCGACCAATATTCGAACCCACGCAGTGAGGGATTGAGGAGTTCAAGTCAGCGACTCTAACCGCTCGGCCACAGGCGCCCCCTGAGAGAGTTATGGCTTTGAAAACAGAGAACTGCTTGGTTAGACGTTATCTTTATGCATGTTATATCTCTTATAAAAACTGTCTTAATAAGATTTACACTTCCATTGCCATTTTATTCCAATTTGCACAGCCCCATTTTAACGATAAAAATAAAAACACAACAAAATAAATTAAATAAAAATGATGGACTATTTCTGCTTGCTCAAAGAAAGTATTTTATGCTAATTAAGCGTGTGTATAAAAGAAAGCGTGCATTGTGCGCCTCTGTCGGTAGTCGGGTTTAACCCACTTGTATCCGCGGAAGAAACACGATCACTCGTGCTGCAAGACCTAATTAGTAAATCATGAAACGGTGAAGGTTTTGTCTCAACTTGACATGTTATATACAAGCCTGTGTAGACGGAAAAACCCAGCACAGCGAAAGCTATCACGTCAAATCTCGTGAATTCTCCCTAAGAAAGTGGTCCCGTAGTCTGGCTTACCTGCCCCTGGCACTACTATATGCTATCAGACAGAACAGTACGTTGGGAACCAGACTAGTGGTTCCGTTAGTCTCTGATTACCTGCCATTAGATAAGCATAAGGTATTCTGTAGTACAAGCTGGGAACCAGACTAGGGATTCTGTAAGGCAAACTCTCACGTCAAATTCTCGTCATTTCTCTTCTAGCACGGGGCCTGGCTGCACTAAATATATCTTGGAGAATGAGATTGGTATCTTTGTTTGATAAATTGATATTATGATGGTACAAAAGAGGGAATGTTTACAGCTCGTGCAGCCTCCAGATGGAATATGCATCGGAAAAACAGAGAATCGAGTGTTTAATGCAACCACAAGGTGGAGCATTGTGTTTTTGCATCACGAGGTCCGTCAAAAGATAATCTCATCCGTGTTTACCTAATTTAATGTAAACATTTCATTTCGTTGCCGAAAATCAGAACAAGTGACGTCATTAAACAAACACGTCCAAAACAGTTCTCGAAACAATATCAGGGATTTCAACCATCAGCAACTACCATCAAGCCAAGCCACGTTTAACTATTTGGTTGCTACTCCTTTAGGAAAACAATAATAAACACAAAACAACAAAACACAAAACAAACAAAAACCACAAACAAGCAGCTAATCCAAAATCAAACAAACTAAAAATAGTCATCACCACGACCACACCTGCTCCATTATACTAGTACTTCTAGTACCGATTGGATAATCATAAAATGATAAAAATGTAACAATTTCAAGATTTTTTTCCTTATCTCTGTAGGTACTGTTGACGTTGATACCATGATGCAAGTAAGCCCGAGAAGGGGAACCGTCTCGCCTACAGAGCTAGCCGATGATAGCCGATTCTCCGAACAGGACGCCATGTTGGGTAGAAGCTCGGTATCTTCTGTAGAATCTCCGCCGCTACGAATTTCCCCGAGTGGTCATAAGTTTCGCCGCGGAACGTCTTTAGAATCACAGCTCACAGAGGATGATTTCATGGAGTCATACGACGCCGAAAATGATTGCGTGTTTGTTGATTCCGAAAACAGAACACCATTCGATAGGTCTTTGTCGCGATCTTTGGTGACGCCGAAAAATGCTCGGATGAGTTCGGCATCTGACGGAAGTCCTATAGAACATCCGCTCGATTTGCGTCACACAAAGATTCTGGGATCTCGAGCGGACATGTTCGAAGAAATAGAACCGGAAGTAGGATCAGGACGCAAGATAGTTCATCGGCGCGTCTATACAAATAGCAGAGAAAGATGGCGGCAACAAAATGTGAACAACGCTTTTAACGATTTACGTCGTTTGATTCCTACGCATCCACCTGACAAGAAGCTTAGCAAGAGTGAAATCTTGCGATTTGCAATAAAATATATCAATCTGTTATCTAACGTGGTCGAGTACCAGGAAAAAGAGGCGAGTTCTTTGACAAATAACAATAACACTGACAACCTAGGGACAAGTACGATTGATTCTCATATGTTGAATCAGAAACCGATTGGTTGTAGAGTGATACATGTTCCTGATGCTGACTGTCCTAATTCATTGTCGAATACGTCGTCTACAAGATCGTCACCGTCATCATACTGCGGAAGGATTGAACCAGAATGACATGCATTTTGATAACAATCTGAACAGTGTGTTTTGTTGTTTGATTTAACGAAAGTAACCTTTAAAAAAATACAAAGTTTGCAAAGTTTGAAAGTTTTGTGTTTTAAAAAGAATACGATTTTTATTTAATTACATGGAAAGTGTTTGTAAAGACTCCGTACGCATTACCTAAGATATTCCATATTACTGAACGTTATGATGTCTCGATATCGTTCTAAACCTTTGAAAAGTATGGTGTGTATGCTGGAATAACTATTTCTAAAGCGATTATTTTGTCACTTAGTTTTAAAGTTTACTTATAATGTTCTTATAACACAACACATTACGGCATATTGGCAGAATGTGCTTCATTCAAAGTCAGTGCTTGATAACATAATGCAAATGTAACACATTATGTACATATTATTAATAATTGATATTATATTTGTTTTTATTCTTGGCACTTATTGTACAAATGCAATGTGGACCTAAGAATATACATAATAAATTATTTTCAAAATAATATTATGTTAAATTTTACCTTTTCATTCGGAAAATGAAACTCCGTTAACTGTTAATAACCGTTGCAAACATCTGTTAAATTGCCGTATAAGTAACAATTGGGTCAAACTTCGTGCATATTACATTTTCCTAAGATTAGTTATTTACTACACAAATCCAGGCCCGCAAAGCTACATATCGACCTCAACATAAGTATAATACTTGTTATATTATGTACCCTTGGAATAAGAAGCATTCTGATGGATTGATAATATTGACCTAAACTAAACATATGACCATTTTATGTAGTATGTTACAAAAATAAAGACATACTATTAAATCACAACACAGATCTAGAACATTAACACATTTTTAACATTTAATTTTCTGTTTTGATTCAGTATTGTCCTTCAAAGCTTCCAAATCGTCCCAAGACATGGTTTGAAACATTTTCGCCTGATTGCTTCATGACGCCATGTTTGTTTACAATGCGCATATAAAATTAACACGTCGTAAGAATAGCAAAGGTCAACATTAATTCGCTGAGAAGTTATCACCTTTTTTCGGACTCGCGCGTGCGAAGCTCTCGACAAATCAAAATGCTTCAAATTTAAAGGGTATATAATATTTTTAACTTTTGACACGATTTAATAAAATATTTACCTTTAAGGACATTAAAGCAACATCTTGCCATCTCAAGAACTGGACAATTTTTAATTTGTGTTCGTACAACCAACACGCTTCCGTTAACACAACGCTCTTTCTAGCACTGAAATACACGTTGGAACATAATTGTGTTTACCGCGCTAATTTTATAACTTCGAAACTACTTTTTTTCTAAATGGGATTGTTCCTTACGATTTCAATTAATATTTTTTTAAGTTATTGTCATATAAACTATGGCCATTTACTAAAGTTGCTGCTAGGGAGTCATTTTGTAAAATGTGACGAGTAAATCGTTTAAACAAATGGTTCTTTCCCAGGAATGGTATGCATTTATGGAACCTATGTAAATTACGCAGTTTAAATCATACTTAATTTAACTCATATTTGTCCGCATTTGACACACAATGTCGACCAGGCCATCGTTCGGTGTCACAAAAACCATTCTAATCCTGTTTAATATTCATTACGATCATGCAGTTATCACGGGGCACCGTGGGCGGTGATTATTGGACACGTGGTCACCAATAATAGCACTACGACAGCCGAGCGTGCCGGGTGATTCAAAAGACCATTTGTCAAAAGTGAGCAGCGAAACCGCTCCAACGTCCAATACGAATTGATTTTCTACAAAACAAATTTGATTGCCATACAATCCGGATTATGCAGATGTTTGGCGGCAGATAAGAACCGAGTCGTCCAAGTGATGTGTTTCCGTTTTTTTTGAAAGTATCATGGCGTAAGGGCGGAATGCTTGATTAATGCAGGAAATCTCTCGACTAAACATCCTCAGTGCAAATGATGACGATTGATTTCAATCTTCGTATTCATCGGGTCGCGAGTCAAACATTAGCACCGATACGTATCAGTAATTTCAGCGGGAGGAAGGAAATCATTGTATTCTCTAGCTAAGTACATATCATCTCGTTCACAAGTTAATGTCTCATTGAAAGAAAAATATCGGATTATGCTCTGAACGCATAAGCAGAGGTTGTTCACAAATGAGATATTATACTACAAACACTACCGCGTATAAAAGTAATCAGTTCCTAGAAAAAGAAATGTCGGAAATAATAAAACACTTTAATCTGAGCGATTGAGAGAGGGTATTTTTTATCGTTTCCTGATCTTTTCCGAATTGAAGAGTTTGATATATAGGCCCTCGAAACATACATTTAAGTTGATTTCTAGGAACAAAGAAGATAAATAGGCTAGGTTTCTCAAATAAAGTGCAGCTAATAAATAACTCATCATCATCATTGTCATAGTGTCATATTATTATTATTATTATTATTATTATTATTATTATTATTATTATTATTATTATTATTATTATTATTATTGAAACAATACATTACACATGAATACATTATAACACCAGGGACATTATTATAATAATTGTCAATTTGGGTAATTCTTTAATTGAAATCATTCCAGGAAGCATGGAGAACTTTCAGCGCATGTATACATGGACATAAAGATCTAATGGGCCTTCTATCCGAGATTACCCATTAAGACATTTTTATATTTTTTATATTTTCTTTAACCCTTTTTTACTGTTAATACATGTATACACCCCCACCCCGCCCGCATAAGAGTACAGATAGATAGTAAAATGCAAATATAAACATGGTGATTAAGTCAAAACACCGACAAAATAAAAGCCTTCGTGTTCAGTCAGACAGCGGTGCCCAACAAGCTAAGGTGGAAAATCTTAAATGCACCATCAAGCGTGAAAAGTATACATGGCTCTAAACGGGTCGAGACTATAATTCACGATTCTAAATATTCATATCGACACGAACACTATCAAAAGATATTAATTTTTAGTGTACAGTATTTTTTTTTTAAATAATATTAATTTCAGAGGAAAAAACAACAACTTTAATCTCTATGTTTAAATGCCTCGACAAATAATGGTCGTAGCGACGTCAAGCAATTCTGGTGGCGGAAGACCCCAGACAAGAATCTGTGTAGAACCACCGGCGCACAGCAGGTTAGCTGGAATACCTTCATATGTAATTTTCTGTTTAAAAATAACCAACAACGTTTTGAGACAGACGGTCTTATTGAAGGAAAACCTTAGACAAATGTCCGAGTAGAACCACCGGCTCACCGCAGGCCAGCTGGAAGACCTCCCCTCAGTAATTTCTTTGCCCCGTTCGGGACTCGAAGCCACGAGGTTAGAAAGACTTAAGCATAAAAAATCACTATTGAAAGATAGCGTGCAAGCTGATAGCACGAGTAACTTAGGACAAGGAAGGGTGTTTCCCTTAAGGTAGAGCCAATGTAATGCCGCACACCCAATTGAAAAGTATCAAAATTAGGGTTAAAATGCTTCAAAACCGAGGGTTGAGGGTTCGAATCCCGGTATGGGCACAAATGGTCAACTTTATTTCTTTCTTCTTTTTCACTTTGACAATTATTTCTGCATCTATCTACCAGATAAAGAAGTAAACATGTCAAGCTTTTAGTTTTATTTTTATAATTGAATTTTAATCGTGTGATTTGTGCTAAATTTGATTATAAGTTCGTTACCTGGTATATTCATAGTCTAAAAAATCAAAACCACGTGGTGATTTTTTTTTTGTATTTTGCAGCATCAACCAAAATACTTTACAGAAAATTTTGGGCAACTCGAGATAAAGCGTGTGGCTATCAGGAGCTCGGTGATTTTTGCAATAAAGTACAATAAGCAGAAAAAAATGTGAAAACAGCCTTAAAAGTGCTGACTTTGTAAACAAATACCATATTTGGGACAGTTTGAGTAAAACCAATCAAGTAATATGTTTGTTTGTTTTGTCTTATGTTGTATCTTGTTTTCCAAAGACTCCTAGTAGCAAAACACTTCTCCTAAAGTGGATATAACATAATATTTGCAGTTTTCTTATTTCTAAAAAATAGACACCTTAAATACCAGATATTCAAAGACACAAATATCCATAAATTCAGAACTGAGTTTCTTAAATTTGGCATACACGTCTACATTTAAGTATACATTTCATACGTTGAGTTAATTTTCAAATTATATATATTTTCTATTACACTTGCTATGCCTTAACTAGCGAATATATATATCCGTATTAAATGTTACTATATTCAAAATGAAGACTTGAGTTAAGGTCAGTGGAAGGGTTTTCAGACGCTGTTATAAATGGGATATTAAATCAAGGACGAAGACCGAATAATATCAAAATGATAAAAGAAAAAATAAAATAAGACAAAACTACAAGTTTTCAACGTTTAATACAGATGTGTTTATTGCACACCCAAAATGCGATGATTATAAATTAAATGATACAGGTACAAACAACAGAAAAGGCTTATTTACAATGTTGCCTAAAAGAGCATAAATCTCATTGATCTCACTTTGAAACTTTCATATCTGCTGAACATAAACACCAAAATAAGCGAGAAAAAAATGTCGACAAACGACTTGAACCAAAGGTTAACATACGTGCTAGATTAAAGCTGGCGTGATACACTTTTATAGTCAGAAATAATATCAAAACAAAGGCAAACATTGTATGATTTTCTTTAAATTAAAGGTCTTGCTCAAAGCTGCATGTTGAGGTAAACGATTTGTAGTTCCGGTGCGTGTGTGTGTGTGTGTGTGTGTGTGTGTGTGTGTGTGTGTGTGTGTGTGTGTGTGTGTGTTTGTGCGTTATCAGTTATAGCAACCTGAGTGTGAGTGTGAGTATGGGTGCTATCGTTGCACACGCAGCATGGTAAGCTATTTTAACAGGGCACTAAAACAAGGGGGAAGGGAAAGGGGGTGGGGAGGGGGCAGGGGGAGGGGGCAGAGGGAGGGGGCAGGGGGAGGAGGTGCGGAAGGGGGGTTGTGCTCTCCGGCCCACTTCACTTATTGACTATTATTTCTTTAAAGGCGGCGTCCGACAGTTTGACAGTTATTTTTACATGCAAAGATCCTGCGAAAAGTCTTTTTTTCTTATACCACTAAATAAAGTAGTGTTACCTAAAAAGATCCAGCGAAATGCTGTTTATTGATGCCCTACATCCATGCGGACCGTCTCCAGATGACTGAAATACTGCTGTTTGGATGATAAACCCAATAAACAAACAAATAACATTAAACCCCAGTGGTCATTACAACAAGGTATTTCCTATCCGAGCCACACTGCACAGTTAGATATTTTTAAACTAAGAAAACCGAATGTAGGACATAATCCCCTACGGACAAAATCCTCTAGTCATACCTGGACAAAATCCCCTACATCAGTTTTCCACTGGTGGACAAAATCCCCTACTTGCATAAATCCCCTATGGACAAAATTCCCAAAGTAAAAAATCCCCTACTTTATAAATAAAGTATAAAGCTTCACATCCCCTACTACATACATAATAAAGCTGATATATTAATATGGAATATGTATAAATGACATTTACTATCTCACACAGTACAACTGTAGATTAATTATGTTTAATTATTAATCTATGGAAGAAAAATATTTAAGTTTTAATCGTGACAAACACTTATCTAGTATATAATTGATGATTGATTAATAATGATGTTACATTGCAATTAAAATACCTATTAAAAAATAATATAATGATCAACCTCAAGATCACAAAACACACATTTAAAATAAAAGTAAAATTAATAATATTTATTTAACTTCAGAATGTAGTAATAAATTGTAAAATCTTCACAAGACCAGTACATCAATAATGGAAAAACAAATTATTTATTTAATTATTTATTTATTTTAGTTTAGTGTGCTTCTGTATATGTCCACATAATTCCTGCTATTTTTATAACGAAAATCTGAAGTATTTCATGATAAACATTGTCAACAAATACTAATTTTTCTATGTAGGGGATTTTGTCCGTAGGCGATTATTTATACTAGGGGATTTTGTCCGTAAGGGATTATGTCATGTAGGGGATTTTGTCCGTTTTCTTGAAAATATACGTAGGGGATTTTGTCCGAAGGGGATTATGTCCGCATACCAAGAAAACCACGTGACTATTTACTTTTGAGAGCATTTGACAAGATAATCCGGGTAGTCAACTCAGACGTCAATATATAACTTTAGCTGATCTCACCATCGTGCTTATTTATAGGTTGGAAAAATAAACATTTTAAGAAATATCTAAGAAAAGTAAAGTATAACTTCCCGATTGGCATTCCGAAAATGTATTTTCTATCCGAGCCATGCCGCGCTTTTGAGTCTTTTTTAGCTGATATCCCTACCGTTTTTATTTATAAATTTGGAAACGGTGGACATTTAAATCGATACATTTCACGATATATGTCTAAAATAGGTTAAATTATTTATAGTAGTTACTTCAACCAAATATTAGTTAAGGCAGCGGTTATGCACTTATTTAAGACGCTGTATTCATTTATTGGATATAAGCAAACAGTCTTATACCACTGTCAAAAGAATTAACAGACAGAATGCAGGCAAAAGTTCACCTTGCATTTGTAAGCAACATTTCAGAATAAAACAAGTGTTTGCAAAGTGAACCTAACTTATATAAGAGTAACATATACTAATTATTAATACATGGTTATACATACGCATTTTACATTTACCCGAATAATTAAAATGAATAAATTCCACTAAAATTTTGGTAACAGTCTTTTCTAGACATTCAGACATTCAACATATTAACATTTTACACGAACTATAAAAATTGGATAAATATTTCGCAAATTTATTATTTCTTGTTTTTAAAGTACCACATTACAAGTGTCATGACGCCTATCTGAACACACGTGTGTGCTGCAGGACCGACCATGTTCACGTAGCTGAGAGGGTTAAAGTTGGAAACGACGTAGGGCGCCTGCACCGTGACGTAAACCAACGTCATCATGACGCTAAGCCGCATGACGTCATTTAGAGTGCGTAATGGCCATGCACTTTTTCTGAAATAAATTACAATAATTTGTTCAAAAGGAAATGTGGAAATGAATTCTTCACCACGTCAGATGATTTTTCTTTCTTTCTGGAAACGCTGTTGTTTCGCGTGTTCTTGCATCTTATTACACATGGTTATCGTTCGTTACTCCCATAAAAGTGTTATTCTGAAAATGTGTTGGATGTCTGTTGCATTTTTACTTTCGAGGTACGACAGGAGCGTGCCTAGGCGACCTTAGAACGCCGTAGATGCATTCTGGGGAGAAACTCTGTCACAGTACAACGAGCAGGAAGGGACAGAAAATACATCTGGTAGGATTGCAGAAGTATTTGTAGAAAAGTTTGGAAAGGGTTAAAGAACTCTATTTTAAGAAAAATGAAACAGCTAACAACAAGTGCCAACCACAGGTTATGTACGATTTTCATTTGCTTTTTGACGTTTTTTATTTTTTCAATTTTTGGAAGCAAATGTACGCACGTGCGTAAGTGCGTAAGCCCAGGCACACCCCTGTACGATGTAGGATTTTGGTTTGTTTTGGTTTTGCGATACATCGCAGAGACCGATTATGATCATTTTAGCGACATCCAGCTGTTTTGGTGGAGGAAGACACAAACGTCTGGGTAGAACCACCGACCCATTGCGGGTCAGCTGGAAGACCTTCCCACATTGAGTCCTTTGCCCCGAACAGGACTCGAACCCACGTTGTTGGAGGCTTAGGATTTTAGAGTTACATGTCCTTTTTTTAAGTTCCAGTGATAGACCAATTCTGCGCTCTCTATTATTTATGTATTTAAATATATAACTATTTCGTATATGACTTAAAATTATAATTTCCAATTAAGAATAACAACAAATCAAACTAAATCCAAACTACAAAAAAAGTCTCTTGTTTGATGAAAATACACATATTTAGCGAACATTCTACGATTCCTAACTGGTTGATTCTTTAAATAAACATCACTTCGAATGAAGGTATTTATATTTGTGGCCATTGGATCACATAGTTTGATATGTTGTAACAAATGGATCCCTTAGGATTTAATGTTCGTAAAGGTTGTTTTTGTCTAAATACAAAAGAACGGGAAAGTTACACAAGGGAAGTAATCCAGACATAAAGTACGCATTTTTCGTCAAAAGTTGCTTACCTTGTTTGACTTCACATAAATGTTATTTTTCACGTGGTATGACCAGCTTTACTTGTATTTTTTTCTCTGTCTGTCTGTATGTCTGTCTTTGTCAGTCTGTCTGCCTGTATGTCAGTCAGTCTGTCGGTATGTCGGTATGTCTCCCAGTATGTCAGTCTGTCTGCCTTTCTGTCTGTCTCTCTACGCCTATCTCGTCTGCATGTCACTCTTTTTCTGTCTATCTCTCTCACTCTGATTGTCTATTAGTCTGTCTCTTTGTGTTTTTCTCACTTCCTCTCTCTCTGTGTCTCTCTATTTCTCTTCCCCTCTCTCTCATTACTCTTTCTCTATATCTGTCTGTCTGTCTCTCTCTGTGTATATGTCTGACTTTCTATCACATCCCCACATCTCTATTTGTCTGTCTGTCTCTGTGTCTCTGTCTATCTGTCTCTCCCTCTTTTTCACCCTCTGTGTCTGTCTGTCTGTCCCTCTCTCTCACCCTCTCTGTTGACTGTGTGTCTCTGTCTGTCTGACTGTCTGTCTGGCCGTCTGTCTCTGCCTCGGCATATTTATGAGCACTTACTCGACGATTCTGTTGATGAGTAAGAACAGTATCAGGTTGAATCCGACGGATGGGTAGAGGGCTCGATCCCCCGGGCTGAGGAACCAGGGTGTGAACATGTAGTACAGGATGCTGGCCCCCTCTGCCGCGCCCACTGCTGCCGCCATCGACACTGTCGTCGCTGCTCCACCAGACCCGCGCAAGTTCATAGTGAGGACTTAGCTGTTGGCATGTAAGTGGTTATACCGTATGTAAAATGATAGTAGTAGAATTAGTAGTAGCAGTAGTGGTAATAGTTGTAGTAGTAGTTGTAGTAGTAGTAGTAGTAGTAGCAGCAGCAGCAGCAGCAGCAGTAGTAGTAGTAGTAGTAGTAGTAGTAGCAGTAGTAGTAGTAGTAGTAGTAGTTGTTGTTGTAGTAGCAACATAGAACAAACCATAACGTCACATTGCTAACCACATTGCGAGTGTTACAACCACTAAAAGTAACACACATATGTTGTTTTTCCTTTCGTTATTTTTCAGGTATTGTACACGTCAGCGAGACCTAATTGGTATACCTATGGGACTCTTCACCTTTATAGACATGTGTATATACATCCAACAATGTATGCGATTTATTTTTAGTCCTACCAACGGATAAATGTACAGCACAGTGTTTTTGTATTCGTTCACGTATGACCATTTTATCAAATAAGTACAAACAGGTTACATTATAATGTTTGTAACACGAACTTTGCATTCGAAGCAGTAAATGTCTTTATTTAAGTATTTGAAGCATGTCGAATAATGCATATTATGCATAACCTAAATACCTATCATCATAAATTGGTTACGGTTTGCTTGCTCAATAAAACGTGTTCAAATTCTAGGATTTACACATTTTCTGTAGAAATGTTATCAATATCAAACCTGTTAGTGATACATTTATCCTTTTGCAAATGTTCCATGAGTAAGAAACACTAAAAAGGCACCTGTAGTTGCGTATATTGCATTCTCTCCAAAAAATACAGGATTATACAGATGAAACAACATACACAACCTACACTAATGAATTGTTGTATAACTAACTGAACATGCATGAATTATGTCAAACGTACAGAAGTTTTCTACAATAAAAAGTATACCTGCTGTACGTATAATCTGTATTCCGACCACAATTACAATCGAAATCACTCTGCACTGAAATTTCTGCTCTCTTTGAAGTGTGGCAACTCTATATCAAAGCTTTAACAGCCACACCTATACCATATATTGACTTCTGTACCTAATTCACATACTTTTGTTAACCTACCTACCTATACAGGAATGACTGGCGATGAGTACACACAGTGTGGGGGTGGGGACAGCAGGAAATTACTCCGCCACGAAAACCGACCCCTTTTCCGAATAAATAATCAGCCCAGGTAAACAGTGACACGGTAAATACTAAACTGACATACGGTCTAGTTTTTCTCTGTTATGCTGACATGAATTAAAGACGTTAGTCAAATTGGTATGTTTCTATTTCTGATACAAATAAAAAAGCAACAGATGTTCACGATCAGCTCAATATTGATGCTTCAGAGCTACTTTTTGGATGTTTCAGGACTATTTGTTTGTTCTTTGATAGTAAATGTCGCTCGGACGCAATGAGAGACATGAGAAGATCTACCATAATTAATCTCTAATAAATGCAAGTAGGTTCCTTTATTTGGATTACTCTGTGTTTATGCTTGTAATCGTTGGGGGTGTATGTTGACATTTATGCTTGCATTGTGAGACTAATATCTACCATCATGGATACATTTTCATGTTTAAATACCATACCTTGATATGTATTTTAATGGATTTAGAGCTTATAGTAATGCAACAGTAAGAAGTGTTACTGTTTATAATGATACTATTTACAAAAGAATAGGCGATAAAGTCCAAGGATTCCAACTAAAGAGACCTCCCTACTACTCGGACTACCTTAGATATTATCAAACAAGGAAGACGATTTTCATTTCACCAATATTACCCATTTAGGCCCTTTAAAGAAGAGCAAAAAAGAAACTAACTTTAAGAATATGCAGCTTTATCCTCTTGTTGAATTATTGCTACCCATCACTTATGTTTCTGTAATCTTTTTAAATATGTTACATATAATTTTGTATGTACATGTATGTATTCTGTTTACACTAATTTCTCGAATTCAGTCTATTGGCAAAAAGACTCATTTTCACAACGTGTCAAACATAATTGCAAATTCCAGCTAACCTGCGGTGCGCCTGTGGTTTTACGTCTGGGGTCTTCCTCAGCCAGACGTCGTCAATATGACCATACTTGTGCCGGCCAGACGCAACAAAAAACAAACAAAACAATCAATTTTAAATGCAGAATTTGCCAAATCTAGCAGACGTTTGTTGCATTTGCTAGATATGTTGCGTTTTTTTTTCTTTTCAAGCAACCACTATAGCGACGTCCAGCTATTTTGGTGGAGAATTAAACCATCGGCGCGCCGCGTGTCATCTGGATGATCATCCCAAATTAATTCCTTCGCCCCGAAAGGGACTTAAACCCACGCGGTGAGAGGCTAAGGTCAGAGGAGTAACAAGACGGCGACTCTACCACTACGTCCCGGGCGCCTCTAATCTTTAGGGAGATTCGCCATCATATTAATTTTGTACAGATGTATATATTTTATGTATAAAATGCGACTATTTTATAAAATTTTAATAATCATGTTACATATATAAGTACGCGATCTTTTAATTAAATTTTAATATACAAGTTGCAAGTAGATAGATTAGATTATTTATTCAATATTTATATGACATGAAGTAACATGACATTGCAGCAGTTTCACTTGTAGTTTGTTCACAGAGCCTCTGTAGCTCAATTGGTAGAGCGACCCGCTGGAATTGGGGAGGTCTGTGGTTCGCATCCCAGTGGAGGTTCACTTTTTCCGCTCCTGCTACATTTGGTGCCATGACCTACTGCAGTAGCCTGTTTGTGTTGTAATATGCAACAGTACTGTAAAGTAGAACTAGGGATGAGAATCGGTGTGAATCGTATTCTGTAAGAAGGGAGCAGCGTAGCAGTTTCACTGGTAGTGTTTTCAGAATTCAGTAGCTTAGTTGGTAGAGCGACTCGCTGGTAATTGGGAGGTGTGTGGTTCGAATCTTAGTGAAGGCTCACTTTTTTTCCGCTCCTTTACTCAACTTTATTGTACTCAGTACCGCTCCTAGCGGTTAATGAGCAATTTGACATACAACACAAATAATAGACAATAACAAATTCTAGTGCAAAAAAATCATCTACAAAAAAGGGGAAATTAATGAAAAAGACTATAACATCTATGACGTAACGTGTGAACTAGGCGTCTCATAATCTTATTTTAACTCTTATTTTAATTTAACATGTTTGTGTGCCGTATGTAAACCCCGTTTGTTGATATTTGTTTCATGAATGAAGGTGGTTCTAAATATTTAAGTATTGCGAGTGATGAGTTTAAGATTTAACCTATTTTTATATTCATGACAAAATGGGCAACAAAGATATGATTGATGATTAAATCTAGAAAAGGTAAAACATTATTTAAAGGATAATATAATTACTAATTTTGCTTTTGTCGATGGAATTATTTGTCAATAAATCATTGTGTGGATAACACAAATCTAAATGGGTAGCTAGAAGTCCGAATGATAATTGATCGCATATTAAAAGATTGCTATTATAGAATCAAATCTAAACTGACACGATGAGACATAGAAACATTTGAGAACAATTTTATGAATTTTATGACATTAACAAAGTTTGGAAAAAAGATAGGAATTAGTGTCTCACAATTAACGGTAACTTATATATAATAGCATAAATAACATGAAGAAACAATTTAAACAACAACAACAACAACAACAACAACAACAACAACAACAACAACAACAACAACAACAACAGTAAAACAAATGGCACACACTGTAGTAATTAAAATAATAAATGTGACTCTAGTTAATGTCTTATACGTTAAGACAATTGTCACAGAAGTTAAGACTGTATAACCCAGCTAGTAAAATAAACAGGACATATGACATTTGCTTTTTAATTAATTATCAATGTAGTTAAAGATAAAAAAAGTTCACATGATAAATAAAGATAAAACACTCACATGTGCATATCAAAACAGGCAAGATTTTTTTCTTATGAAAATGCATATTTTTTTAAGTATTTAGATATTATGGTTGTTTAATAGTTCTTTGAATTTTGTTATAACATATTTAAAAACAATATAAACATCTAAGAACATAGCAAATATGCAAAGGTTATAAACATATATAGCAAATGAACTGTATGATATATGCTTTGTTATAAATTGTTTAGTAATGTTATATTTGTACCAGTTTTATAACAATCCATATCAATGTTTTGTATGTATTGTTTTGACAAACGTTTAATTTTCAATCTTTCAATACACGTGCATGCATATTTAGTTAAATCCACAGGTAATAGAATGCGACTAATTTATTAAATTTTCGATATATATTTTGCTCCAAGTAGAATACCACGGTAATGAACCTTTTATACGCATTTTATTTAGAAGACAACCATCACCTTTTATGTTATTGAGTTCTTCATATCAACATTTTGCATTACTCATTCAGATTTTAGGTTTTGTTAACATGCATTGACCAAATTTACTCATCATGGAAATCAGAAATCTTCAAAACGGAAGTTTTCATTCATGTCAAACTTACATATGCCCAATTACATGCTAACGCGCTCTGACAAAATGTTGTTGTTGTTTTTGTTTTTTTTGGGGGTGTGTGTGTGTGTGTGTGGGGGGGGGGGGGGGGTATTTATCAGACCGTAGATGTAGATGAAATTGCTTATTGTTACAATATATTCACAAAGTGAAAGCCTCAGCACGGTAATTTAGTTGGAAGGTATTTGCGATCTTTACAAAACGGTTTATCAGAAACTTGCCGAGACATTGAAGGGAGATAACTATTCAAGCGCGTTTAGATACTCAGAGTTAACTCCCTCGCAGTAAAAGTTCCGGTCTCTTCAGCTCCTGTTGTCCTAGATTGAGTGTGTGGGGGAGGCAATATTTTTGCAATTTTGATGATGAGAAGAAGAAGGAATTCAAAAGGACAAGAAAAAGATGATGATTGTAGTGAAAAGGAAGGGAAAGAAGATGAACAGAAAAAAAAGAGATTTAAAAAGAAAGAAGAAAGAGAAGACATGATGATGATGATGATGAGGATGTTGATGATTATTATGATGATGATGATGTTGATGATGATGTTGATGATGATGATGAAGATGATGATGATGTTGATGATGATGATGAACAATGCAGACACCAACGAAAATGTTTCTTCAGTATTTTTTCTGTGCCATTGTGCTAGTATGACATATCATGCTTGCCATGCAGACGTGAAAGTAAAAGATATTGACTGAGTTGAAGGTCGTTCTGAGATGTGTGCTCTCGGTGTCGCATGAAACACTGCACAGGTCTTGCTATCAAAGAACGACCGAAAACGACCGAAAACGAGGCCTGTATCCGACTTACATATTGTCGACATGTAAGAGACAATTAGTATCATGACACCGGTTGATGATAGCTTCTGATCTGGTAAAATTTTTTTTAGACATCTTAAGGAACAAGAAGCTTCAACAATTAAAGTTGCACAGAATACTTGCAGGTATAGAGACTTTTACATGTTGTTTTTTACTGGATCCTACGGAAAATTATTAAAGCGAGCAAGCATGTCCCAGCACCGCACTTCATATGTGCATACTTGTTTGTTCAGCTTAAAACGGCTAAAATTGTTTAAAAACGTAGGAGAAAACGTAGTCTCCTGATGATCAGACGCAATATGCCCCCCCTCCCCCCACCCCCAACACACACACTCATTATTTATCGTTGCGTAACAAAGGCTTTTGGTCCAAACTGTCGGATACCACCTTTAATAATTACTGTAGTTAATAAAAATTAAATGCCGAAAACTGATACATATAAAAATGTCCCCTTTTTTATTTAATTTAAATGGAAAATTTGTCAATTTCTTGTTTTGTATCATGTCGTATTTTACATGAATATATTTACAAACGTATATCAATCTTGAAACGATTCCCTTTAACAGAAGAAATTACGTGCACAGGTCTCTCTGTGCACGTGGATAGGTCTGTCTTTTTATTCCTTTGTCAGAGCGAGTTATTCCAAAATGTTTAGAACTCTATCAGACAAAGAAAGTGTGTTTGTATAAGTGTACGTATGTATAAAAATCAAATCTTATTTATCAAGACGTAGAATGTGCCTCTTTTATACATACTGTCTGACACATTATTTACGGCAGCAAAGTCGTTTTAATGGCATCTAATTTTCTGCCTTGACCATAACGTGTCGCGATGGTCACGAACGCTAACAATGCATAATTACATGTAAGTATGTGTGTACAGCTGCATTACCATATTTTGATATAAAATGGTTGTCTTTATCGTCTTAGTCAATTAACAGATCCTGTGTATTGAGGGAAAACAGAATAATGAGTGGTATACAGTTCTCCTGGTTTATGCGATGACGATCAGATGTGAATATAGATGTATTTAACGTTTACAGTGAGTGAATATGATCTGGTTCATAGATAACATTCATTGTCAAGTTTCCATGAATTTTGAGGTGGTTAAATGGGCCCGCCTCACCACGGTTCGCTTGTGTTGATTGACATTCGTCGACACGACAATGTGACTGATCCACCCAAACAAACCAGACGACATTATCGCACCAAAATAAAGGATGGTGTTAAATTTAGCTTCGTAAATGCATACCAGACAACATACTTGAACGTTATTTATCAGAACTTTCCTTTCATTGCGTTACGTGGCAGTACGTTACGCAACATGATACATCTTTGTGTAACTTGCTTGGTAAATTAGGAATTGTGCTTTTGCATGAATATTAATAGCGTTATATCATAAAATAAAAATGCACTCATTACGATAGATAAATTGTGAAAAGTTTAAACTGAATTTAAACTGAATGCAATTATCCTGCAGCAATAGCGTTTTCCGAAAAAAAGTGAATAAATCGTCGTTTACCGCGTAGGTAGATTAGGCTACGTCGACTAGGTATTTCAAAATTGCTATGATTAATGGTGTTAACCGACAACTTGCATATATCAAATACTTGTAACAAAATCTTACCATTGCTTTAAGGAAAATTTCTGTATAAACTCATAACTTAGACTAAGTAAACACGATATTGCACACTATCTATATTATTTAATGCATGCTTGCGCTCTCCAACTGTCACTCAGCTATACACCCAATCGAAACACCTCGGATAGTTCACGAATCATCTCTCGGATGTATGTAGATAGTCGGATCACGTCGGCCATTTCCCTCAATGGGACTTCTTTTGTGACAGACGTCAAAACAAAGATGGCAGCTCGGATGACAGCAAACTCCGCACAGGGTTTACGACATCGCTACGCTCGCTTAAAACCACTGCTATCATACAAAATCACGTGATGATAGTCAGATCATCTTTGCCTGCCAACAGAGACTGCAGACACTCGATCTGTTTGGGTTTCGCTTTTATGGAGGATTCAAACTCCGTTATTACTACAAATTTGTGAATTTCTTCAACAGTAGTTTGTTTACATTGAACCGGTGTAACATTGAAATTTCGCCCTCGGCGAAAGGACGGAAATGGCCGAGTTGTTACGATTGTAGTGATAAATACATTCTTTTTTTTTCTTTATCGTTAGAATTTGTTTTTTCATCCATTATTAGTCGTTTTTCTAACATACACATTCATTCCGATTGTCATTTTACTGAACAAAAATTAAAAGTAAAAAAAATCAAATCCTTCCAGATCTGGAAGGATTTCTGTGTGGTAGCAGAGATTCTCCTTAATGAAAGGGGGAGATCACTGCGTTGGAGATTGCTCGGACGTCGGTATCTATTTTTAGCATAGATCACTAGCTCTTTCGTGCTTATTTATAGATTTGGAATGATATAAGCCTAACTTTTAGAGTATTCAATCATGTTCAACACCAGCTTTACTTATACTAACGTATATGTACATGAGTTTACGTAGAAATTATGCCCAAATTTTCCAAAGCAGTGGTAAGGTGTTGTTACACGAATTTGATGTAGGCAAACTGTCGGGTACCGCCTTTAATATTACACAGCAACTACCAAGAACGATAAATGACATCAGTAACACACGACAAAGGTATACGCTGCCGGTTAAATGCAAACGCGGCAATAACATTGAGGCAGAACTAAAGCAACCAAATAAATCGCAACAGTTACCGCCTTGGAAAGGTCAGTCGGCAAAACGACAAACTGTGTTCCTTTAGCCGGGATACAGAGCGGTAACAAGGCAAAGATTAACGTAAAATTTATTGATTATTTATTTAACATATTGTGTGCTTAGGTCAATCCGATAAAGCCTACTTTAGAGCCATTTCTCTTTAAGATAATATTGTAGTCTTCAAAGACGGATATGGCATGAAGTGGTGCTTTTTCGAAAAAGTCGAATATCCGCTTTGAAAATTGCTAGTAAATGCTATTAGCCTTCGACAAATGCAATAAGAATGAAAGACATTAAAGAATAGTCTCCCCTGAATAATGTTGATTTGTTTTACTCATTTTTATGCTTCTGCTCCTTGAAGTGTATGTTGACTTTTCTGCCTTTTTTGTGATACTACGGTTAACCATCATCAACAAACACTTTCATTTTTTTTTTAAATAAGAAATCTCTATACGTATTTAAATGGATTTTAAGCTTATATTTATGCAAAAGTAAGAAATTGTACTGCTTGTAGTTGCAATATCTACAAAAGAACAGGTGATAAAGTCCAAGAATTCCAACTACGGCTACCTACCTACTGTTTGAAATACCTCGGATATCAATACACAAGGGAGACAATTTCTATTTCATCAATGCACCCCATTGTTAATCATTTAGCATTAAGCAAATTCCATATTTTGTTAATCCTTTTCGGTAAAATCTCCATCCTCATTTCACAATTGAAAGAAGGTATAAATGTCTGTGCTTTCATGTTAAAAACGTTATTTTATTATTTTTAAATACATAACAGCGACACAATAATGTTGATATCCAACTATAGTGGTGGCATATGAGCCTAGACAAATGTCTGAGTAGAACCACCGGCGCGTCGCAGGTCAACTGGAAGACCTTTCCACACTGAGTGCTAGGCCCGAACCGGAGCTTGAACCCACGCGGTGGGAGGTTGAGCAGTCAAAGGAGTTACTAACCAGCGACTCTCAGTGAACTTGGTCTTCTCTGTTACACAATAATGTAGCTAAACTATAGACCGGTATCAAACTTTGGTATGAATAAAAAAGGAATTAACAGGCCATAAACGCTTATATCAAATTACACATTAAACATTTTACAATTATCCCCAGATAAGCAAACACGCGTTTTACGTTCAGTTTACATGCATTTTATAACCATTTCTTGATAAAACGTGTCAACTCAGGTGTTCTATCCGCATTAGCAACTGGCAATAGACACTTATTTATGCAATAGCAAATAAACTTTCTCCATAACCGTATAGTTATAATTCGTATCCTTATTTACAATGATTCACAACAACGCCTCCAAACAGAAAGTGTTGTTTACGACATCATTGTTAAAATATTTGAGTAGTTTTACCTTATTCCAAATAAAAAAAATGTTGTTTACGACATCGTTGTGGGAATATTTGTAAGGTAACATCTGAGCCACAAACTGCGCTTATATGCATTTTGTTAGGGAATTTCCTGCAATAATATCGTCCGAAGTTTAAGTATAAATATATAAATATATACTGCTTTGCCATGATTTCGTCAACTTAAGAGCTTAAACCATCTCAGACACTTTAAATGATCACAGCTGAGCAGTGAATTAATGTGTCCTGCTACTAGGCATTTCAGTAAACCATAGCAAGCACTAAACCCAAACACCATAGCAATAAACAAAAATGTGGCTTTGCTTTCAACACCAAGTCAAATGTCTGGAGGAAAAATGTGTTTTTTTCATGAATCCGATAATTTATTTTGATTAATTTCTACATTTCACATTTACAATAAATCCTGTATCTAAATGTATAATACCAGTTCAGTCGCTCATCCATGTGCTTTGAAATACATATTAAAAAACTTCTAGCAGAGACCACAGAGGGGCAACAAATAATTTATATTATCAGTAATGTAACGATTCTAGATTAATGGTTTCCTAAACTGGTATATTTTCAATTTATTTTATATTTAGTTCTTTTTGTTTTCAATTAAAAACCTACCGGAAAATAAAATCTATTTCTAAGCAGACCGAGCAAAAATCAAACATATCTACTGTTTGGATATACTTAAAAACAAAATCATGAGAATTGACGAAAGTATGAGAAAATAATAAAATTCGCGTCAACACGACTATCTTTTCGAGGAGTAATTTCACCTATTACTTGATTGTACGATCAGAGACCACGAACGGTAGAACCAACGACGCTGATTAGGTGATCTGAACGTTCTTTTCTCATTTCAAGTCTTATAAACATTATTTTTGTTTTACGATCATTAATGACGATTCCTCCATTTTATTTCATTTCACAGATTTTTTTTTTCATTTTTTTAAAATCTTTTTTTAAAGAAAGAAGTATGCTGAATTCAAATAGGGAAAGAATATTGGGGTTAACGTGCTTTTTTTTGGTGTTGTTATAACCATTACACTGCCCATAGAGTCACACACATTTTCTGTGAATTTTTAACCACTCTTCTATGTTTAAAAATATTTAAATACACAAAATATAAATTTACACCTTTCCTTCTTTATCTGGTAGAGTGATGCAGAAATAATTGTCAAAGTGGAAAAGTAGGGGGAAAAAAGTTGACCATGCGTGCCCATACCGGAATTCGAACTCTCAATCCCCAGTTTAGTTCACTTTAACCCTAATTTCCTACTGAAGAGCTCGTATGCGCAAACTGAATGCGCCGCGCCAATTACCGAATCCCGTTTTACCTTTTCTTAAGAAGCCAAGTACACTAGAGGGACCTATATAACATAAACACTATTTGTACTACGTCACAATGATATATTTTCTTTTTTTTAGAAATAAGAATTTATTTATTTTTTCCCTACACCTTTTTGGTGCCTTTTTAAACGTCTTTTTCAATGAGTGCATCTGTACTGGAACCAGTGATCTATTGGGGACGATTCTTGCGCTACATCGTCTTTCTGGTCGACGCAGGTTAATATATTAGTCCGTCCTGTCGTTTCGACTAATTTCTAGCACGTTGTCCCAACGTTGAATAATGTGTCAAAAGGTTCATTTAAGTCCCATATGTTTTAAGTTTATTACTATATCATGATTTTATGACCTGTTGTTTATGTTAAATGAATGACATTTAATAAGAAGTTTGCAATGTGCTTTAATACACAAAGGTATGTTGAGTAATGAGTTTTCGCGAATCAGCTGTAAACTCGTTTGGGTTGATGTTGCACATTATTGTCTCAAAGACTTGACTGAACATAGATTTCCTTCAATTTCGGTATTGATTTTTTTGTGAAGACAATGGTCTAATGGTGATTATAAACGTTTATCCATGTGTTACAGAAGTTGTGCGGTCTCACACCAGTATAAATTTGGGGTTAAGTAGAAGTATATGGTAGTACACAAATGTGATGCACAGCATTACACTATATTTTTGTTGTTAGGCCTAAAAATGTGTTGTTAGGGTAACATCCTCTCCAGGATTAGTTAGGGTAGGTAGGATTTTTCTCTCTCCATTATAAACACTTGATATTCCTGAGTAGAATCGGCCCAAACCGTACAGGCTCCTCAAACCTATGACCTCTTGATTGATTGACAAGTTACATGGTAACAGTTGGAATGCAACACATTATTATTTGTGAAGATGGTTGTGACAATGATTATAATACTCATGATAATGATGATGGTGATGATGATGATGATAATGTAAATTATGATACTAATGTTCTTAGGATAATTATTGTTTTATTTGATGATGATGATGACGATAGTAATGATGACGATGTTGACGTATATGAAAATTTTGACGTTGATGACGATGAAAATGATGACGATGTTGGCGATGATGAAGTTGTTGACGACGATGACGCTGATGATGATGATAAGAACGTGGTTAAGATGAACAAAGTGTCCTTTTATATATATATATATATATATATATATATATATATATATATATATATATATATATATATATAACCGTCTCCAGATAACTGAAATACTGTTGGTGGGACGATAAACCCAATAAACAATATATATATATATATATATATATATATATATATATATATATATATATATATATATATATATATATATATATATATATATATATATATATATATATATATATATACAAAAAAGCAACACTGTTAATAAAGTAACATGAAATTTTCATTCATTAACAAGTTCTGTCCACAAAGTGAGTTAAGATGTTTCATACAAAAGCATGATGTAAGGGAACAATGTCAACGCCCTTTAGTGTCTGACGCATAGTCTGTGGCACCCCAATGTGCGTTCCCATTTATCAAATTTAAAATGATAATATAAAAGTAGCATTTAAAGATAAATGAACCGTTTAGAAATGGGATGATGGTTTGTTAAACGATATGGCAAGCAGTATGTTTGATGTCAATCAAAAAAATCGCAGCGGGTATAACATATTTTATATGTAGTCAAAGATGACCGAGTATATCTGAATGCCTTTGATGTTTAGTAATAGATGCACCCACGGTTATTTGTACGTTTTTATGAGCAAAGAAAAAGGGAGAGTTGAAGTTTAGGAGAGGGTGGGTTTAAGTTGAAAGAATATGACCATGACTATATATTTTACAAACAAGTGCGTTAAGTTTAACTATACCACAATTCAAAATTCATTTAATGAGAATAGACGATATTTTTTGAAAAAATAATTTAAATATAAATAGACTGATGTTTAACTTTTTGTATGGTGGCTGATTTGTGCCATTTCGCGTCCCAGTGTTGTTACCATTGTAAGGGCGCGCCGTAGCGACGGTGTACACTAATCAGCCTCTATACTATTTTGTTTAATATTATTTTAGCAGTATTCACTAATGCTCTTTTTGTGTCTTGGATCAACGTGTTTTGAAATATATTAACTATCTTTGTAGCCGCGTGATAGGAAGAGAATATGTAAGCGGTTTGGTTAGCTCAGTCGATAGAGCGTTCGCCCTGTTAGCGAAGTGATCCGGGTTCGAGTCCCGGACTCGTTGCATATTTTTATCCCTACGTCACAATGGCGCCCAACGTATATGACCCACGGTCGTTACGGTACAAGTGTTTAAGAAGTGCTTATGAGTTGTATGTAAAGCATATGGTCTGTGGAAATTCGAGCACGAATTTTAAGTTGCCCGGGATGCATGTAGCAGGGTGATAGGGAGAGAATGTGTAAACGGTCCGGTTAGCTTAGTCGGTAGAGCATTCGCCCTATTACCGAAGTGTCCCGGGTTCGAGTCTCGGACTGGCTGCACATTTTTCTCCCTATGTTACATCTTTATGTCTTAAAACAGAAACTCATACTAAATAAGCAAATGTCATATATTGTAATACTTTATTGTTTATTTATCATAGTGAATTGGCCGCTTTAATGAAATTCTAATTAAACCTCTCGAAAACTTTTCAAAGATTTCAATTTTTTTGGTGTGATGATAACCGTTTACATATAAATCACCAACTAAATAACTTAAAACATAATATAACTTGTAAAAATAAATACCAAATAGTAAATACAGTTCATTTTTTATGGAAACCGTGAATATCATGCACACGCTTCTAAAGCATAAATAATTCGTGTATTACTAGTATCCGAGGTGTTACGAACGGCTTCGACAGTTACCGGAGAGATAGTCGACATTGTACGATTCGAGAATGCCTCGTAAATCATTTACCCAAATGAGATGAAAGCATGTTCACTCAAGCGCAGCAAAAAGTTGGTAATGTTAGTCCCCTCCATGAATAAGTGACTGAAGACTTCTATTTAATAATAAAACAAATTTCGGGATTTAACTGCAGATGTTTTGATATTGCTAATGTTTTTTTTTCATAAAAACATGATGTGAAAGAAGTGCGTACTTTGAACTGAATTTCGTGGATTTTATTATTGTGAGACGTGTTAAAAGGTAAGATATACGTTCTCGTGTTTATATATTAAAAAGATATTTTTACTTCAGCTTTGGCGACGATGTAGCTAACGATGAAAATAATGAAAATTAAAACAAAACTGACAATTCAGTTGTAATGGCATTATTAAAAACTTTTCATGACACAATTAACAAATGCGGGTTTAAAAACGACGTAAAATAACATTAGTTTTGATTAAATTTGACTGAAATTCGACTTCAAAACACGAAAAAGAAACAACACGAAAGACATTGGGCATATTGAACAACAACAATGACGACGACGACAACAACAACATCTTGAGCAGTAGGACAATAGAACCTTTTATACATTCCTTACTCGTACTAAGTAGCGTTATTATTTATATTTTTGGCAGGATGAAAAATAATACATTACTATATTATATACATATATTATATACATTATCACTATCACATTTTCACTATAGCAAGTATAAGTAGTATATCAATGGATAAATACAACGAAATGTTTTAGAATCTAAACAATTTAAAAATTAAAACAACAACAAAAAAACAACAACAATTTACAAATATAAAATTACTTATTGCGATGTAAAGATGAAGAGTTTTTTGCACTTTGTGTTAATTCATTATTTTCATACATATTTTTTTCTGTTTCCTTCGCTGTTCAAAGCTTAATATATTTAATAAAAAAAAAACCGAAATAGTTTCATATAATGTTTGCCAACAATTGCACAGTTTACTACATTAAGCAATTTCAATGGGTGTGCCGTATATCACTGAACTGGAGAAAGAACTTCATTTAAAAGTCATTTACACTTGCATTTCTATAACTTCATAGACATCCGAAAGAGAATACTTGTAAATAAGCGTGCCAGATAAATGTGCATACATTTAAATAAATATAACAGAAGAAATAAATTGCTATTTTACGAGCAGGATAACATAACATTAAAGGCAAAAGGAATGATATAAAATACGCCACATGCTTAAATAACAAACAAATTTGTACTTACGAAAGGTTTCTTAAGATATCTATAGTAAAATACTAAGATCAGTTTTTGATCACACCCCTAACCCCGATAGAGATGGATCCAGGGTGGGGATGGGGGATGTATCCCCGCACCCCCACCCCACCCCCCCCCACCCTCCCCCATCAACCAGTTAAAAGAGTAGAGTTGTGAAAACACATACATGTAAGCTTAAACTATGCTTTAAAAGTAAATTTTGTCATAGGTCGAAGTTAGGGTCCCTTACTTACCCCGACACTAACCCTCGTTCAGACATTCAGACGCAAAAATACCACGACATTGTTTTAAATCCAAGAAAAAACATTGTTTAAAATAATACGATGTTCCCTTTGAGCAATTTAACCTTTCTTATGTTGTCGAAAAACATCGTTCTTTTTCGACTTTCTCAGATAGGTACATATATAATCATTATAACATAAAATAACAAACACATTATTGGTATAAGCCATTGGGAAACAACCGACCGCTTATTTTTTTTTTATTTATCTATAACTAAACAAATCAAACTTAAATATGATATGAATCATATCAAATAATATATTAAGCAATTGCTTTCATAATAATATCTCAACATCTCTAAAGGATATCTTTAAATAAAATAAAAAACAAAACAAAAAAAAAACCAAAAACACGTCTGCTCGCTAGCCGGTCACAAGGCTGAATGAACTATCACCGCACGAAATCCACGAGCATATACCTACGCCCCCTATCGGACTAACCGTAACAAGGGAAAGTACTTTCGTCTTATTCCTCGCTTCAAACAACGAAATTTTTATCAGTGAGATGTTTATCATGGCTATTATAGCGACGACTAGCTTTTTGGTAAAAGAAACTCCTAGACAATTGTCTGTGTAGAACGACCATTGGAAGATCTAAAATTAAGTTCATCGCCCAGACCGGGGATCGAACCCACAGTGGCTGTGGAGTCCGAGGAGTGATTTCACCTCGACCACGAGCGACCACGTATAAATTAGTAATATGTTATCAATACAAATTATAGTAATAATAACTTTTTTGTCACATATTACATTAGTAAAGAGAAAGCTGAAATTTGTAGGCACGAAGAATTGACCCTGCATGACCATTACTACTAGCAGCGAGTCTTCATGCCTGAAAAAAAATAATGCGAGAACAGAAACAAATATGTATGTCCCCTGACGTCACGTGACCAATATGGCGGAACGCTTGTTTTGATTTAATATGTGCTGATGTTTTTCTTTCTTTACTGCTTTTCTCCAAATATTGTACTTTTTTTTCATTAGTTAGTGCAGTGTTGCGCTCACTGTACACGCTCGTGACTTTCTTATAAAGCGAGAAAATATAAAAAAAGCACAAAAGCGTTAACGACTGTTCTTTCACACTATTAAATTTAACCTACTGTTCGGTGTAAGTACGAGTTCCGCGGCAACACAGATAATGGAATCAACACAGTGTGGAACATCAAACCCAGTCCCTGAACCGAAAAAGAGGGATCCTTCCTCTTCCTTTGAAATTAACGACCAGAAAAAAATTAAACCAGGGTCGGTCTAGTTGGATTCTGATGCCGCTAATGTTTCTGCCATATATGTTGATATGGCTCATACAGTCGATTCATCTGTTATTGAACTCAGACAGTGTGGTATTGGCCGCATTTCCTCAGCTATGCAAACTTTTTTATGGAAAACTAGCAGATGTTGTCAAGTCAATTGTCGGAGCTGTTCTGCATCTCACAAAAACTAATTGAGCTTAAGGCCGAAAATGCTCGTCTGAGGAAACGTTTCTACTCTTGAGGCCAGTGCAAACACCAGCGAGCAGTACAGTCGCCGCATCTGCGTAAGAGTTTCCGGAATCAAGGAGACCGGCATCGAGTCGACTGATGCTCTTGTACTGGATATGACTGCTGTCATCGTAGCCAACGTGACCATTGACGACATTGACCGCAGTCATCGTGTAGACCCAAAACCTACCGGGAACACCAAGTCCCGTGCAATCATCGTCAAGTTTTCGTCGTATCGTGCTCGCCATTTGTTGTTTTATAGTTCTAGTTCTAAAGCACGCGACAATGGTAACCATGGTGTTTTGTAAATTGGGACCTAACAAAGTCAATGAACAGCATTTTGAATGTTGCTCGATGCAAAGTCAAAGTTTGCTGGGCGCCTGGACCTACGAAGGAACTAACCTCGTAAAGGACCTTGACAACAAAGTGCAGTTTGCCCGACTTAGACCGGTTAGAGGTTCGTACTGTAATTACAACGCCACTACATATAGGATTGAGTCTATTTAGACGTTTCTATAGCAAATAGAAACCGAAACGAGTGCAGCGAGAATAGATTCTATCCAAGTTAGAAGTTCCCGCCTCACTTCTACCTGTTCTACCAAAATTACATGTAATCCGCCCAACAAAACTGTCAATCAAACGGACACTCGTCTTGACGTGTTCAAACTTGTCGCTACAAGTTCATCGTAAAGTAGAAAATAGAATGGAGATCTGTTGAAATAAATCGCTGAGAAATTTGAATTTTTAAAGCTTCTGATGGCTACTAACTTTTATCTTGACCTTTTGTGAGCTGGCTTGTGCATCCTTTTTTTTCAGTATGTTAGTCGGCAGCATTACTATAGTACTGTATTTATACATGTACCTAGGATCTGGTCCAATAACAATTCCATCTAGTTAGTAGTAGTATCAGTACATATACATCTATAAAAAACATTGTACTTTACCTGAGGATGCCTTCCATGTAGTTTCGGAAAGACGCCCCTAAAGGCTCTATTATATCTAAGTTAGTATTTGATGCAGTAGAAATACATCGGCATTCAATTTTCATCTCTTATTATATTTTTCGTTGAAAGAAAACTTCATAAGAAACTGGAACTGGTAGCGCAATCGGTATAGCGTTGGCTCAAGGTACGGGAGGCCCAGGGTTCGAACCCGATCCGCGACATACCAAAGTTAAATGGTAGTGGTATAGCTCCCTTGCTAATGCTCAAGCAAATATAAGGGTAGTTCCACGACAGGAGAAGTTCTCTGTTGGTTTAAAGATAACTTAACAAATCGTTCTCAGTGTGTTGTCCTTCCAGGTGCTATATCTGACCCAGTAGTCATTAGAGCAGGTGTTCCACAAGGTTCTAATAGGCCCACTTTCATTCTTGCTTTACCTAAATAACATAGTAATTCATATTAATTCAATTTTTTGCAGACGACACGGGATTATTTATAGATGTTGATACTCCTCTCAGTGCGGCAGTTACACATTACAATGATTTAACTAAAATCGCAAAATGGGCAGAAAAAAATGGTTTGTTAGCTTCAATCCTAATAAATCTGAATCTGTTATATTTTCTAGAAAGAGACAACCTGGTCAATCCTATTGTTTATATGAATAATTAACCTATAGCACAAGTAGACAGTCACAAACATTTTGGCCGTATTTTATCTTGTGATATTTCATGGCACAACCATATAGAATACGTAAAAGTCAACCCACGGAGTCGACTTGATATTATGAAAAAGAACTAAAACAACAGCAAGACCGTTCAACGTTAGAAGCAATTTACTTTACATTTGTCCGACCACTTTTAGAAAACGGCGAGGTTATATTTGATAATTGCTCACTGCAGGACAAGCTAGAATGAGATCAAGTACAAAACGAAGCTGCAAAAGTAGTTACTGGTGCCACGAAATTAGTATCTTTATTCTTTAGTCAATTTAGCGCATGAAACTTTGTGGGACTCCCTACAAACCAGAAGGCGTAAAACATGAATTACTATAATTTTACAAAATTCAGGTGATTCCTGACAAGGTTGGCTTTGTATCTCGTTATAATCTTCGTGATTCTGATAACATTCACAAACATCCACAGCAATTTAAACAAATATTATTACTTTTTTTGCTAACTGCTATGAGAAAATGGAATAATATTCCCTGATATAAAAATACTTCACTATCAGCTTTTAATAGATTATTAGACATCGACTCTTGTAATGTACCTCCTCATCTTTTGCATGGAAATAGAAATAAACAAATACTACATGCAATTTTAAGATTAAACTGTAGATCCCCATATCATACCCTTTATATGGAAAATAGTGTAGCATCTCCTTTATGTGTATGTGGGTTACTGGAAACTGCTAAACGTTTCTTTCTGCTCTGTCCTAATTATTATGAAGAAAGAAATCATCTTATTGATCGCCTCACTGTATTACCAAAAGTGGATATTAATATTCTGTTGTTTGGAGATTGCTGCTTAAGCTATGAACGTACTATTGTAATATGTTTAAACTAGTTATACCAATATGTGAATAGTTGATAAAAAAAGTTCACTCAACTTATAACCATCTCCAGCGACTACCCACACTCATTCAAACATTAACCTAGGATTTTTTTTATTTAACACAGATATTTAAAAATCGTAAATATACAAATATAATACTTAAAACAAATACAAATTGAAAAGTTGCATATATGGGTATTTCAAAAAACATAACAATAACGTTTCATACCCTGCTATTGTTTTTTTCTTATTTCGGTACAAAGAACGCCGCGCGCGTTTCATCAAAATATTCAATTCACACAATCCTTCTTTTAAATTTTGCGCTATAAGTAATTTAGCTTACGCCAAGCTTTACTATATTTGTATTTTATTGTACATGCATTGTTTTGAACTAAGATTCCTTGTATATACCTTTGAAGTTGAATTGAATGTATTTACATGTTAATGAACGCGCGTGCAATTTAAAATGCATAATGGCAAGGTTGCATTTCAATAGACTTATAGCTTCACGCCCATAAGCTAAACTTTCAACCACATGTTTTCATTTAGGGATTTAAGGTAATATCCGACAATTTGGACCAAAAATTGTTTTCTCAAATAAGCAAATAAGTCATTGATACCTGAAAAGGACCTACACATTTCTGTTCATTGCTGTCCTGAGAGTAAATACTAGATTTATACACACAGAAAAGGACCCTTACTTCGACCTACGCAGTAAACATACATAATTTTCGTTGGTACGGGGGATGCACCTCCCATTTCCACCCCTGGATCCATCCCTGTATGATAGAGATAGGTTTTACGGAACCCGTTTAGGACAAAAAGCAAGCAATTGAGATGTCACGATACAGATCTAATGGGCAAGCAAGTAATTTGCATTTGTTAACATGGTTCAAACTGGGGAATGTTTTATGTTAACTGGCCTCGGTTTGTTGAATTTAGGACAAACGACTTAATGTCATTTATGGAGAATGGGAGCTTCAAAGACCTATTGTAGAACCATGTCGAGAAGGAATTAGTATAGCTTTAACTGTGTTGTGTTAAAATAAAGTTGGATGAGGTGATTCAAGATTTCCAAAAAATAAACACATTTTCACAATTACGAACATGAATATACACACAAAGGTTCAGAATTAGGCACAATTACGCACACAGATGTAAACACATATGCACAGAAATATTCACATTTATAGACTGAAATATTCACATTAGCGCACATAAATGCAAATAATTCCGCACTGAAATGTACACATTTCCATAGACATATTTATATTTACGAACATAAGCTTGTAATACCGACTTAAATAAAGACAGAAATTAAACAGATCACAATGTAAAGATTACAACCAGTAATTTAACAATTTATGTTGAGTTAGATGCCGAATGCGCTCTAAATGAGCATATGAAATGGATAACATTTGTGTTTTTGTGCAGTATGTAGTATGTAGGTCACTATTTCAAACTGGTACCCCTTTTGTGCACCGATCTTTCACCTTTTGGAGCATTTTTATTGATGTCTTAAAATAGTTTCAGTAATAACGAACTTTATTCGCGCTGAAGCAATGCCCGTTAGGAATCAACTTTGGCAGGGATCGGACCACTTGGAGCATTCCGGACTTGTCCGGATACCCCCGAGTAGTTACGAAGGGTGTCGGAAACACTTCAGCGTTAAGCATTTAGTGGTCCGACCCCAAAGTGCGTTCTTTCTAATAACGCACATTGGGAAAAGCTACGAAAATGAAGCCCTAAGTGCGTTAATATGTCAATACAATTGCAATTCCATGTTCAAACCGAATTGCATTATTGACTATAGGTTCGATCAATCTAAACATTTTCTTAAAGGACGTTATCAACATATCCATTGCTAGTTATATTCAATTATATTTATGTATCTTAAAGAAAAAACTTGCATTATGATAATAAGATGTTGATAATGTGAATTGCAATAACGATAATGCTACACGTACATATTCATTAAGTCGAATATAAAATGGATTAAAACTTTATTAAAACACCCATTACCCATCGCCTTACTAGCAAGTAACCTATATGTGTTAAATGTGGTATCCTACAGTTTGCCTATATCTAATATACAAATGTATGTAACAATATTTGACTTCTGTTTGGGGTATTTTTGCGTAATTTCTGCAGAAAAAATCATACTTTAGTCTAAGCTTGATGATTAACAACCGTTTCTCAATTTAGGGCAGTAACACACGTTAGTCAACACTTAAAATGTTCATTTTTTACAAATCTAAGAATAAGAACGGCTGGGATAACTGCTAATCCTAATAATTGTGACTGTTAGTTAATTCTTGTATATTGGTAACTTTTATAATATATTTTTTTTTACTTATTTAGTAGTTAAAGACGACATCGTTTAGCTTATGTTTAATCGTTTAGATCTAATAGTCCCCGTTAATCTTTGATTTCTAGGGGCGCTGCTGTCATAAAGTGTAATCCCGCCCATTACGTTGTTGGTAGCAGACCCGCGTTTAATGCATTGTCTTCCCAACTGTCGTGGTTATACACATGTTCTTCTGCAGGTTATTATTCAATTTGTATTTTTATATTAACATTCATTGTTGTAATTACATATCACTAGTAATATCATCACGATGTGTAAATAACACGTCGTTGATTTATCACAAGTTGGTTTGTATCTTTTAAACATTATCATTTAATCATTTGTGTCATAAAACGTTATTTAATTATCTAATTGATATTTGCTACAATATGTAAATAAATGTAATATTTCTGTCTTGAACAAAAACAGTCCAAATTAGAGATCTGGTCACAATCGGAACACCTCGGATAATTCACCAATTTTCCTCGGATGTATGACAGGGAAACCCCGTAAAAATACACAGGTTGGTGGCTATGACATCATCACAACAAAAAAGATAAATGTTTTGTTATTTCTACTGACAATCATCCACTTGGATGTGTCTGGTGCAATGATACTTACTGAATCGCTATCGTTTTGTTCGCCGGAAGAAGAACACGCCATAAAATAGTTCTTCAAAAAGCGATGTAGAGGTGTAGAGTATAGGATTATTTCATCTTATAAATGTTCATTTATCAATTTAACTGTTCACATCTCGTTTGATATACTGTTACGACCGGCGTCGCTATTTAAGATTTATTTATAAAATGGCGCGCATACTAAACGACGAAATGGTGTAACAGAAAGAACAAGCCAGCAACAAACTAGTACAATAAAGTTTTATTTTAATAAACAATTAAATCTATGGCGTAACAAAATAATAACAAATATATCTGACAAAATTTGATAATGCAAAATAAATGTTAGCTTACAGTTTGTCCCTTTAGAAGGTGTCCCTTTAAATGTCTAATTAATAATCCAACGTCAAATAATCCTGAAGAGTTTTCGGTAGAATGTCCTCGAATATACGCACAGTTGAAATAATCCAAACGTAGAACAATACACGAATGTAATTAATATAATTCCAAATCCAAACCTTTGATATTTATATCACTATAGAATATGATAAGTCCACGTAAGTTCAAACAAAGAAAGGTTTTATATAGAAGCTTGCAAGTATTTCCAAACTATATGTCCAAACTATATGTCCAAACTATATGTCCAAACTTTATGTCCAAACTTTATGTCCAAACTTTATGTCCAAACTTCCACTTAAATCGGCAAACAAGAGACCCATAGAATTTCTAGAACGAAGAAGCCTCCAGAACATTCACGAAACCCAGTTAAAAATAAACAAATGAACTTTCTAGCATGATCCTTTCCTTTCTGTTAGGTATGCGAATGCTACGTCATGCGAAATACGTCATGACTACTACGATAAACGCTGGTGTATTACTGTACATAACATACAATTGTTACTGCATTTTCAGTGGAGATAACAAAACATTTATTTTTGTTGTTTTGATGAAATCATAGGCACCGACACGTTTATTTCGCGTCGAAGAGATGATTCGTGAAATACACGTGACATTCCGATTGATCCGAGGGATGATTGTCCCGAGGACGGAATTACCAGAGGAGTTCCGATTGATCTGATCAAAGTTGACGACTTATCCAGAAATAACCCCTTATAGTACTTACAATTAGTAAATATTTTATGATAAAAGACGAGTCGCAACTTCATTTTTACAATGTTCGAATATAAGAACAGTGTCAGGACTTTGCTGTTAAATAAGGAATCTTATTATTTCACATGTTATAATTAATTCTCTCTTCAATACATAATCTTTAAACAATATATAAAGTGTTAAACATTTAACTGCATCACGAGAACGTTTCTATTTTTGACAATATAGAGATAAACATTTGCAACGACATGACTGTCATGTCATTGGGATTTAAATTACAGCTTAATCTTTTGTTATAGGGTAAATAGAATAACACAGAATAAAAAAGCGAGTGATAACTGATGCTTTTCACGTTGTCAGAGACTTTAATATTTTGTGGTGAACAATTAGACAAGACGTAATACCCGTTAAGACGATGTAGGTGATACTTGTCCGAAAATGACAGGGCTTGTTTGTTTGTTTTTTTTCATCTAAAAAGGTATAAATCTATAAAGGTCTTCTAATCAACATGTGAAACAAATCTTTGACTTGTTGCAGGAAGCTAAATTTATCCATTTCCTTTATTTGTAACATGCCGACAGGACAAAAGCTTTTTTCAAATAAGTATTTTTTTTTCAAAGAAAATTGTTGCATTGAAATTAAAAAATAGCAACTCTCGATCTTATTTTTTGTTTTTCTATTTAAACTACGCACGCAAAACCAATAATAAACAACAACAAACAAACAAACAGCAAAAACAACACAACAAAAAAGCACACACACAAACAAAGAACAACAAAACAAAACACACAAAAAACAATAACCGAAACAACAATAACAATAAAAAACGTTTCCTTTTTTCTTGTTCTTGTTAATTTTCTTTAAAGACATCATGCATTCTTCCCCTGACTGTTTCGTCACTTTGTTATCTTCGCTTAAATATATTACTGATGTATGTACACATTTTATACTCGTAAGTCACCTATATTGATTTGAGTAATAAAATAATAGTTGAGTTTGGTCAGGGATTATCATTTATTAATTGTGCAAAATATGATGCATTTCCGTCGAAAAAGATACACTTCTAATCTTAAAATTTCCAAAGATGAACGATATATAAAATAGTATTTGAGGAACTCAGATGTGTATTTTCTTGTGCTTGTTAACATTATTATGCAAACGTATGAATAATTAGTGTAATTTATTTAAATCTGATTAAAAGTTGAAAGACGAATGGACGCATTACAACTTCCAAACTGATACTTGAGTTAACACCGATTGACTCATTTGGTGTTTTTGTAATAAATTATACAATTATTGACTTGTTCAGTTTGCTATTTGAGAATAAAATATTTCAATTAACATTCCTTTATTCAGAAATGTTGATATTTATGTATTATTAGTTTAAACTTACCCTAATGAGATATGATCGCCGAAATATGCACTTTCAATAACTATATTTTTTTTTGTATTTACCATGACTCGGGTATGCATATCAATTTATCATCTGAATCAAACATAAACATGTTAAATATTACCAATAACTATTAAACACTTGAAATGAATGAAATGTTTCATATGTTCAATTAACTGTTACCTGAGTCATAATACAAATTTCCATAAAGGGTGACCCTGAAAGAAACCGATTTCAAACTTTTCTGAATAAAATACATTTATGGTAGCTTCAAGACTAAAGCTTTTTGACACAACATGTAAGTATAAGTAATACAATCTATGTTTTTTTTTTATCTGGGAGGAAAATATGAAAAGTTCCTATAAGAATTACCACAGATATTTAAATTTGATGTACCTCTAGACAAAGGCATGAAGAGTACATAAAACTATATTTTATTTGTGATCAGACGTATCGTGTCTGTGTTCCTGTACAATTAGTCTGCTTTTGTTCGTTTTTTGTTTCATAGCACCGACATCGTTATGGTCATATTGGTGACATTCACCACATTATTAGTGGAAGAAGACCCCAAGACTTACATCTGGGTAGAACCACCGGCGCGCCGCAGGTTAGCTGGAAACCATCCCCACATGAAATTCCTCGCTCCGAACGGGACTCGAACTCACGCGGTGTGGGGATGAAGAGTTTCAAGTCAGTGACTCTAACCGCTCGACCACGGGTGTCCCGGTCTTGTATTGTGATATCTCACCGACACAGTTATGTTCACACTGACGACATCCAGCTAATTATTGATGTGAGACCTCAGATACCTCTCTGAGTAGAACCACCGGCGACCACCAGGTCAGCTGGAAGACCTCCCCAGTAGAATGTTATCGTTATATAAGAGAAATTTCACTACTGATTAATCAACCGAAATACTATAAAACAAATATAACGGCAACCTTTCATCAGCTACCCCACCCAAAACTCGAAATACTCCCTTTGTATCAAATATATGCTTGCTGTATATCATGTCTGAAGGTACTTGTAAACTGTATGCTTTTTAATGTAATTTATGTACGAGTGAGATGACATGAACGATAACAATAATTATCAATATCAAATATCAAAAACGCCATCTTTCTTATTAACCCTTAGCGTGCCTAATTTGTATATAGTCTGTAGAAAGCTTAAGCTGTTAGCTATCAACTCCATATCACGGTATATAGCTATTTAAGGGAAGACTTGCTAGCAAATAGTGCGGATACGAATAACATAGTTCCAAGGTTGGAGCCGGATAGTCTAGATTTATGCGTTTGTCTACTCCTTGGCTAGTTGCATGGCAAAGGGTCCTCAGCGATCAAGATTTAACGTGTAAAGTACCACAAAGATGTGTAAAAACGTCAAATAAGGAACAGGAGTTACAAAAGATAACTGGAGCATTAAAAATATTGGCTTTTCTTCTAGAAAGACGAATACGTAAATGTTGGCATACACATGATAAAATCGTCAAGAGTTAAAATAACTTTCTTTCTTTCTTTCTTTCTTTCTTTCTTTCTTTCTTTCTTTCTTTCTTTCTTTCTTTCTTTCTTTCTTTCTTTCTTGATGTTGCGGTATCTCCATGTTCTGATACAACAATGTGGCCATTTAAATATATACCCTAGGTGTTCGAGCAATTTCCATTTGTAGCAATTTTAATCGACCCCGTTCCGAGAATTTGGACACGTTCTATATTTCCGTGTTTGTCATATTTAAAACATTTTGAGAATTCTTTCTTCATGTTAAATTGTTGTAACCTGGCATTCCGAAACTTTGGATAATAATACAATGAATAGATTGTTCTGAGAATAAATTGATTGCCTTGTCTATGAATTGATTGCTGCTTCTATGAGTAGATTCCAGTGTCTATGAGAGGATATTGTATCAGTGAGTGGATTGTTTTATGTACATTGTATTAGTGGATTGCTGTGGCCGTGAGTGGATCGCTTTGTCTATGAATAGGTTAACCTTGTCAATGAGAGACATTATTGAATAATCTCACCTGAATAATCCCGAAATGCAAGTAGGTCCTTTCATTTGTTTTACTCGGTTTTTATGCTTGCACTCTTTGTAGTGTATGTTGACTGTTCTGGCTTTCTTGTGATACCCAGGTTAACCTTCATAAACAAACACTCCTTTCTTTTTTAAGTAACAAATCTCTATAAGTATTTAAATTGATTTCAAGCTTATATTTATAAGAAGTTTCACTGTTTGTAATTGCACTATCTTAAAAAGAACAGGCGATAAAGTTCAAGAATTTCAACTACAAGGACCTACCTACTGTTTGGAAGACCTCGGATATTAACTAACAAGGGAGACAATTTCCATTTCACCAATGTACCCCATTAACAGATTTCTGTGTATATTGGTGCTATGCTTTGTCTGCGAGTATATTTTTGTGTCTATAAATAGGTCGCCTGTAGTGAAAATCTGACTTTATTGCGGGGTCTATGACTATTTACTATTGGTAGTGTTAGATACAATAATCTAAGCAGAACCAGTGATACACGTCATGTCAAGGGGACTGTAACGGTGCGCTTGCTTATGATGGTTGCCTGTTTAAACAAATTCTGGTAACGATCATGCACGCGATGTTCGCATGCCATCACCACGCTGAATTGATAGTCCAAATGTCGATGAGCTAGGTATAAAAGCTGATTTTTTTAAAAAGCAGCATCAGGTAAATGCAATTAAGTTATTTGCATCATCATTGAACGCACCTCAAGTGGGCGTGTGCAGTAATTAGACCCGTCTCATTAACCTGTTATTGAAGGAGAAATGCTTTTGAATGGCCACATTATATTATACCTACCTTGCCATATGTAAACACGTTCTCACCAGGGGCGGATCCAGAAAGTTTTGGTCGCGTGGGGGTATGAATCAAGATCCATTCAACTTGATCGCAGTAAATACTAGATATTATATATATACACAATAAAGGACCCTAACTTCGACCTAAGCAATCAACAGACAAAATTTACGTTAACATCTTGGTATTTTAAGCGTACATGTATGTGTTTTCACAACTCTACTTTATTACCTGGCTGGTGGAGGGATGCATCCCCCCATACCCCCGCCCCTGGATCCACCCCTGCTTCTCACTTTCATCAGTTACCGAATAAATTATGATTGAAATGGACACTTAACATATAGACGCTGGTGATATAGCTTTGAAGAACCTGTCCATTAGTTGTGAAAGATGTTTAACTTTAAGAAAACTGAAAAGACTCATTTAGGTATTTATTAATCGATTTATAACATTAGGTTAAGATGTACAGCACAGGCACTAAAAATTAAATTCCCTTTCCATGTTGCTGTATTCTTCTTTGATTACCTACAATGTTTTATTTCAAAGTGCTCTCTCGTTTGGAATTTGTAGAATGCCGAGGCATCTACTGTACATATTACATATGTTGATAGTTTTTTATAATAAGTGTTATTTTGTCTGTACATAATTTCCTTTTATCCGTCCCCGATGCAGGTGCTTGCTGTTAGTGGTCACAGTTTGATGTTTGTTATATATTTACACTGTTTGTTTGAGAGGAAACCTTCAGGAAGTTGGAGCGCTCCACAAACCTGGTTTAAGCACCCCAGTTGGTCCTGTTGTCCACTGGCCGTTTCAAGGCTGTAATTGATGGTTTTTCTTTTTGTGTGTTATGTCTCTTCTCTGTGTTTTTATCACTTTTACATTTACCTTGATTGCCTTTGTCTAGATGAAGTTCAGATTTAAATATCTGTGGTTCTTCTTGTAAGAGCTTATCTTATTTCCGATTATATAATTTAAAAAGGTTCTTTTTCAAAACTGTTTTTAACTTACGATATAAAGTTTAAAACTTATCAATTGTAGACAATAAATTTTGGATACTAGTATGTTGATAATGAATTCTCTTAATTACTAAGGTTAAATATTCTCTAACATAAATAATTACTGTTAAAGATATTTGATAACGCAAGATTGTCGAACTTGATAATGACTGGGGACCAATTTAGAACAATATTACTAGTATTATCTAATTTATAATAAAATAGTTGATAATATATAGTATTTATTTTCATGCAGTAATTTTATTTTAAACCAATATTTTTAACATGCAAACATTGAGGAACATTTTAATTCTCCTTATAAAGGTGCATTATAAGGCAGCTGATTAACAATAAACATTACTTCGAGAATTTTAATATAAATGCGTTTAATAGCTGTTCTGTAGCCCACAGTTTTCATCACTATACCATAGAATTGGCACACTCATAGTTTAGTCGTAGTCGATAAGTATTTTTCTTTTAACCTTATGAATCAATATTAAACAAAGTATTTTACCTACAAAATGCACTCACTGCACTTTCGGAAAGGCGTTCCTGTCGTGTATAAAAAACTACATTTTCTTTTAATGTTACACCTATTTAAGTTAATTTATTAGCAACTTTTAATGTTGTATTGTTGTATGTCACATCACAAGGCTCGGATTTTTTTAAAATCTTATGTCAGCTGTTTCATTAACAACAACTTCAAATGTACACTAATCATTTAATCTATCTACAAGTGTTTGTAAACCATGACCAGTTCTCAAAAAACTACACAGCGTCATCAGCAAAAAGTAGCATAAATAAATTGACACCGTACTTAATTATTTTAGGAAATCTGTAGCATGTAATACTTAAAAAACGACAACAGCAAACAACAAAACAATAAGGGTGATAAAGCCACTCCTTGCTTAACGCAAGAGAAACCAGCAAACAGTAAGAATAAACAGCACTAAAACGAATGCATTTGTTAACAAATAAATACATAGACCGTATAAGTTTTATAATTTTAGATGAACAACCACATCTTATGAGATTTACAAAGATACCATTCGTAAATACAGGGTCGAAAGCCTTCTTGAAATAAACTAAAAAACTGCTTTATGTTGCTTGTTTTTCGAGTGATTAACGAGCTTACCAATAAAGTGTTTCGAAACAAATACACAAACAATCTGATTAACTAGATTTTTTTCTTAAATCTTTTTGAAAAAAAAATAGCCACTTAATATGGTATTCATTTTAGCCCAAACTATAAACTTTCATAATCATACTCCTTAACCCTAATGACTTTATGACGACTTTAATTTTAATTGTAAGATATTATAAACCATGAACCATTTCATGAGTTTTTTGAACACTGTTTTCTAAAAAATAAAAATGCCAAGACAATATTGTTGCATATGTGTTTGTGATCAGGCGGTCCTAAACACAGTAGGTTTGTTCTAAAAATTGATAACTATGTTGCGTATGCAGAATTAGGACTTACCCTAAGGATATCTTCTATGTGGTGTTACATGGCAACTATCTATGAAATCAACGGGTAGCTTTTAAGCTTTTCATACGTGGTGTGCTTTTTGATCTACGCTATTTCTTGCACAAAGTGTCGGATACCATCTTTAAGCGGTTTAATGGCCCTATCCGACAGTTTGGATCCAATTTTGTTGTTGTTCTCAGATAACAAAAAAAAAAGAATATTGTTACACGAAAAGATCTTGTGAAGTTGTGTTTATTAATGCCCGACTTCCCCGTAAAAAGTGAAGCATAACACACCACTTGTAGTTACAAACATGTATTTCCTATCTGAGCAATGCTGCACTGTTAGCTTTTTTTTAAATGAAGAGACTCACGTGACCACTTACATTTGACATCATAATATATAATCATCCAGGTAATTGTGATGTCAATATCTGTTTTCAGCAGAAATTCCAATCGTGCCTATTTATAGATTTGAAAAGAATGAGCACTTAAAGCGATTCATTTCAATATTTGGGCTTTAAAGCAGTTAAGGAAGTCTCCCATCTATTAAATGAAATAAAAAAAGTGTCGCATATATTGAAAAATTATAAATAAATAATAAATATAAAAAGTTAGAATAAGTAAAAGATAAAATAAAAAGTAACTATAAGACAATAACATCATGATACGTTCACAGACAAAACTTAAATCTGATTTTGCAACTCTTACTCAATCTTATTCTTACTCAAAATCTGACATAAGTTGAGTCAGACTTTTAAATTGAAGTTCACAAAATAACTCAACTCAATAACCCGACTCAAATCCTTGAGTTGAGTCGGATAATTTGAGACAGCCTAAGAGGTATCTTAAATTATCAAATGTAACTCAAGTATGGCCGATTTTATGAGGCGACTCTGTCGAATGGAACGCGTTTTTCATAGTGAACGGACCCTCAGAGACAGAAGTAACCCTCGAGAGGTATTTTCTGCAGATGAAATCTATGCAAGATACAGATTCAGATTCAGAAAGTATAAACATTACCAATATTTTCAGTTAAATCTGAAAATTTAACTCAGTTGAGTTCGGATTTAAGTCGCCTTTGTGAACAAAAATCACAAACTCAGTTGAGTCTGAAAATGGAACTTATGTCTTAGTTGAGTCTCATCTTGAATAGAGTTGAGTTTTAACTCGAGTTTTTTAACGTGAACACGGACCCTGAAGCAGTTTTACGATTAGTTTTTCCGTGGTGTTATCCCTATCAAAGAGTAAAACAATACTTAAAAGATGGCGAGTGAATGAGTTTTGCTTATAAAATATATTTCTTTTGAAATCATACCATTTACAATTATCATTCTATCCAACAGTTTCTCTGATGTTTGACAATGAAATAAAAGGACAGGCCGAAAAATGATTGTCGCAAGCTATATTTAATAAATTAAGTTACATAGCACCTAGATATTGTTCGTTAGAATTAACTTGAGACTCATCACACTCCGTATAATATCGGAACAATTTTCGTAAGAATTCGGTAACTTCCGTGAATCTTTTAATGTATAAGTAATTGTTTGATAAAATAACTGATGAAAGTAAGTTAGCACAGTGGTAAGAGCCTCCGTTCTATAAGATCGGAGGTCGCTGGTTTGAGACCCCACTGCCTCTGTGTTTTTTTTTTATTTTTTTGTTGTTGTTTTTTTGTATTTTTTTGTATACTTTTTTTTCTGATTGTTTTTCCCATTAATTTCATTATTCAATTTTCCTTTTTTAAATTTTGTGTTTGGGTACAATTTTAATTTATTTCTTTTATTTTCTATTTTTAAAGGCAATACAGATCAACGATTTGTTTGACTAGCCGGTCTCGCTCGTTGTGTCTGTTGAGCTTTCATCTTCGGACTCTGTGGAATCTGTCGTCTGCTTAGGGGAAGAATAAACGTTAGTTTTTACTCGTTTTGAGCACTTAAATATTCGCATTAGAAGATCGTTTAGGCTAACAAACAATATCATTGGCGACAGAAAAAGGTCCATTCCGAAGTATTATATGACTTAAAATATGCATTGCCAGTGGCATAAATGTTTCAACACCTTCATGTTGACGGGCTTCAACATGCACTGATCAGCCAAGGAGAGATCAATTGCAATGTTGTTTTTTGCGACCTTCTGTGCCATGTAATGCAAATTTTAAATCGTTTTATTATTACTATAGTGTTTAAGGGAGTTAATATGATATTAAATTGCTTTCTCAGCTACTTGACATTTTTAAATAGTCATTGTACGTGTGCAAGACAGCAATTTGTTCACTGTTTCTATTCAGCAAGGCAGAGAATAACAAACTCCTCTATGTCACTGACTTGACTCTGTCATAATTGCCTATACTATAATACATCAACCCCAAAATTAAAACCAACCGCCATTTAGTAATTAATATGCTTAATAGCTACGTTTGATTCCAATGCTGTTTACATTATACATAATTTAAAAAGAGTTACAATTTGTTTCACAGCTTTTCATTATGAGATGTTCTAATTTGAAATTGTGATCAGAGTTATGATTAAACTAATTAAACATATTTGTCTTTGTTGATATTGGGGGAACAATAAAATCGTCATAAACAGACAATAAAAGGCATGAGAAAGTGAATACATTTATATGCGGCATGTCACGACATGGCACCACTGGCCGTTTTTATGGTAATTGAATAAAAAATACTGGAAAATTTTCAGTATCTACATTGAACGAGATATATATCGGCGTGACTGAAGAAATTCGGCGTACCACCCGCATTGCCAAATGGATGTGGTAATAATTGTTAGCATTCCATTTTGATCACAGTCTACATTGCCACAATCTACTACTATTACTAGTGTCATCACCAAAACAGCCTCTATTATTACTACTTCCATCACCATCCAACCAACACAGCCTCTACTATTGATACTTCCATCACCATTATACCAACACAGCCTCTACTATTACTACTTTCATCATTAATTCTGCCAACACAACCGCTACTATTCCTACTGTGAAACGCGACCACCACCATAATCGCCATCAAGAAGATTATAACTCATTACCGTTTCATTACATTAAATACCAATGCTACCACGCCCATTTACACCACCATTACCACCCCACATTATGTTTCTAACACTATTACCATTATCTCATCACCATAACCACGACTAATGATTTTACAGTAATCACCTATTATCACTGACACTACTTCCATTATTACCACTATTACTAAAATTATAACCAACACATTTTCATTACTACGCCTTATGCCTGTGCCCCATTTATTGCAAGTGCAAAGAGCGATGCTTTAAAGTTGGTATCCGACAGTTTGGACCAAAAATATTTTCATTATACATCTTAGTAAACCATTGTTATCTGAACAGATGCTGTTTATTGGTGTCCTACACCTGTCGGAAAATTGAACTATAACGCCACAATAGTCATTACAAACATGTATTTTCTATCTCGGCCACGCTGCACTGTTAGCTATTTTAAACCAAGAATACCATGTGACCACTATTAATATTTTAGTTCATCCACGTCATCCGCTGTGGCGTCGATGTCTATTTTTAGCAGGAATTCCAATCGTTTTTACTTACAGATATTGTTACATTTATAAGATGTAGGCAAACTGTCAGATACCACCTTTAATGAAGAACACCAATTTGAATTACTTATATCATAAATCAGCTGACAAAACAAAATAAATAACATATTTTTCGATTTAATTGGTCTTATAATTAAATTAAATTGTAGTGCAAAAAGAGTGTACGCGAGGTAGGACAGAAATGTCGCATATTGGATAGTATATTTAAGCACTGATGTTATCTCTACATACCAAAATGTTTAATTTGGTTAGTTTATGATACTTAACATTGCTATAAAGGTTTGCTTCGATGAAATACGAATTTGAGATTATTTATGTTGCTTTTGCAAAGATACATCACATAATTCGTTGGCTGTCATTCAGACTGGTGAGATTAATGTGCATGTCCCCGGGGAGCTTTGTCCCTTGGACTCCGTTTCACTTAGCACTTACTGACCTCGTCATAGAAACATCTTTTTAATATGTATCTATGGCAACTTCATTTTTCGTGTCAGTGACTGAGCTTTCGGTTCCCGTGTCATCGTTGGTTTCCGACAATCTCTGTAACTTTGACGTTAAAAAACAAACTCTTAAACAGTTGTTGGCGACGCATCAGTCCCTTCCAAGGTGAGTTATCACGTGACCATATACCTTGCCATGTGACACGATATGTTGATTTCTTTTTATCTCCTTTGTATAGGCACGTTCTTGTTGTGAGCCATCGCAACGTCATTTTTCTAAGCCGGACTTTTCAAGACAATGTTTTCGTTTTAAGACTTCACTAACATCATATGTTATCAAAGACTCGCTCGGTATTTTTTGGGAAAAAAAAAACAACAACCCCTCACTCTACCGCACATTTGAGTT
>CM017562.1:7174838-7302338 GCA_007844125.1 Sinonovacula constricta | reverse complement strand
AGCACAGGGACACTTATGAGGTGTCCAGGGACTGAACTCGGCCGGTCCATTATACTGACACCGACGGGTCATGCGTAATGCTGTCCCCTTAGCCCCGAGCGTTAGGAGGGAAGCCACTACTACCAACTTTAAAGTCTTTGGTTTGACCCGGCCGGGGTTTGAACCCATGGCCTGCCGATCCGTAAGCCGACGCTCTACCACCTGAGCTTTTGCGGCCGGTGTGTGAGAATATGATTGCATCCATAAGACCGGAAGAGCACATGTGACCGAGTGGTTTTATTCCTTGATATGTTACTCCACAGGCCATTACTGTGTGGTTTTGAGTGTCAGTCATTTTTTCCTCATCTACCCGCATTACGTCTGTGGTCAGAGTAGTGTTGTTGTTCATTTTGTTGTTGTTGGAACTTATCCACTCCGAAACTTGCCTGGGGCTATCTTTATCAAATAATAGCAGGACGTCGCCAAAAATATCTTATTTTAGTGAGATGTTCCTAATACTCATGACCATGGCACCAGCAAACCCAAACCATGATCACGCCCGCCTTTTTTTATTGTATTGTTTAAATGAATGCGTGTGTTGTTTACCACAGCCCAGCACGTATGTCTATCGGATAGCACAAACGTTAACAACATCCGAGTCAGGTTCTCCATCCTGCAGCATCAGGACCCTATTTTCAAGGTCTACGGTTTCTTGGCATCAACTGGAGACACCACCCTCTCCGCCAATAGGGTTGACGCTTGCGTCATGGATCCCACGTCCAACGCAGACACCCTCCCTATAGAGTTTGATATAACTATAGACACTACAGCTACTGCACCGTACCAATGTGGAGGAGACGTGGTGAGTGATCGCTGATTTATTTAAATGTGGTATCAGACAGTTTTTGGCCATCCCGCCCCACCCCACCTCCCCACCCCCGCCCAATTTACCAAATAAGACACAATTACCAAAAAAGATCCTGCAAAATGCTTTTCATTGATGCACTAAATTCTGTGTTAACAGAACGGCATCAATCTCCACTCGTCATTGAACATTTTCTGTCTGAGCCACGCTGCAAAGATGGTTTATTTTTAAACTAAGAAAAGAATGTGACAACTCTCTTTGAGATTGTTATATCATCACCCGGGTAATTCGCTTTGATTTGACGTCATGTCTATTGAGATATTTGGGAAGGATAAACATTTTTAGTGATTTTTTTCGCGATTTGTGATAGCATGGAAAAAGCCTTTACATACATTTATAAATATATATATAAATGAAATGGCACTAAGCAAACTTTCCTGTTATGATATCTATTTGATAAAAACTATTTTTTCGTGCTACCAAATACATATCATGAAAACATCCAACGTTTCGTGAAAATTTGATAGAATCTTCATGAGAACTGTTAACTATCAGGTTATAAAAATATAACACCACATTTTATAATGAAGTACTTGTTCCCGTTCTGTTATGTCAGTACACTGTACCGGAAACCACTGTGAAGGCCGTCCGATTCCTGTTCCGGGTGTACGCGTATTCGACATCGATGTTGTATCTAGAAGACAAAGTGTTCACGTTTGCGTGTAGGGCCGACGAGTTGAACGGAAACACTGTATCGTCAACACAGTTGGATATCAGGTACAACATGACTTTTATACTAGTACATGTATTTGGTCAATAATGACATAGTTCTAAAAATGATCCCTTGATATACTGCCTTTGAGATTGTGAGTTTAACTTGAGGAACATCCACCATTTACATACTAAGCCAATTGTTATCAATTATATCATTTTAAAGTCGTTGGTGGGTACAAAAACTAAAATGTAAAGTTCAAAGAACAAAAATGTGGTGTGGGATTTCTCTGTACGTTATATTTTCATATTTTCTGTCACACATACGACTTTTTCTTGTTCGTTTCTTAAGAAATAAAGCATACGTTAAATCTTATATAAAATATATACTGAATACCAAACTTTGACGCTATTTGTTTGAAAATTATACAATGCAAATAAAGTTAATAAACACTGTGTCAAGGCTTTATTTTGCGATGAACCACACATTAAACAAGAAAATCATCAACATTGTTATCATCGTCAAGTTGTCGTCGTCATCGTCGCCAACAACAGCAGCCATTACAGTAACAAAACAACAACAACAAAAAAAAAACAACAACAGCAGAAGTAGCAAAAGCGTAATTAAACATCATCAACAACATGTTTATTCCAAAGCAGGCACAGCGAAGTCAAGATTGACACTCTAATTCCGTTTTGCATATCCAGACCTACACCACAGCCAATTTGTGTTGAGGACTGTTGTGATCATTATCGGTGTTCATTAAAGGCTTTCAAAGAAACGTTTGAAAGAAAATTGGTAACACGAATATAAGATGTTAATAAGGTGTGTGCAAATATGGTTCAACCGCCTAAATTTTAATTAAAATACCACTTTGTGTTTTTTATGTAATTTATTAAATTTGTGACATACTAATGTTTCCATGGTAACATATCAGGGGTATTACTCAAAACTATTCAAGATTAAAGCAGGATATGTTGCAAAAATAATGTTCGAATTGGCTAAATCTTAATTAAAATACCAATGAGGCGGGGTTTTTACTACAAAAACATTGCGTCATTTTTTACGTAACGTGAAAAAAGTATATAAAAAATATAACAACCCTCCAGTTCTGTAATTTGTAACCTGGCCAAAATTAAAATTAAAGTGACTTAGTCATAATTGATTGATTGTCATTAAACATTCACATCATTGTTAAACATTCACATCATCATTAAACATTCACATCATTATTAAACATTCACATCACAGTTAAATGTTCACATCAACACTAAACGTACACATCACCATTAAACGTACACATCATCATAAAACATTCATATCACCACTAAACGTTCGCGTCAGCATTAAACGTTCACGTCAACATTAAACGTTCTCACCACCATTAAACGTTCACACCACCATTAAATGTTCAAACCACCATTTAACGTTTACGCCACCATTAAACGTTCACTCCACCATTTAACGTTCACACCACCATTAAACGGTCACACCACCATTAAACGTTCAAACCACCATTAAACGTTCACACCACCATTAAACGTTCACGCCATCATTAAATGTTTACACCACCATTTAACGTTTACGCCACCATTAAACGTTCACACCACCATTTAACGTTCACACCAATATTAAACGTTCACACCATTAAACGTTCACACCACCATTAAACGTTCACACCACCATTAAACGTTCACACCACCATTAAACGTTCACACCACCATTTAAGGTTCACACCACCATTAAACGTTCACACCACCATTAAACGTTCACACCACCATTAAACATACACATTACCAATAAACGTTCACACCACCATTAAACCTACACACCACCATTAAACGTTCACACCATTAAACGTTCACACCACCATTTAACGTTCACACCACAATTAAACGTTCACACCATTAAACGTTCACACCACCATTAAACGTTCACACCACCAATAAACCTACACATCGCCATTAAACATTCATATCACCACTAAACGTTCACACCACCATTAAACGTTCACGCCACCATTAAACGTTCACACCACCATTAAACGTTCACTCCACCATTAAACCTTCACACCACCATTAAACGTTCACACCATTAAACGTTCACACCACCATTAAACGTTCAAACCACCATTAAACGTTCACACCACCATTTAACGTTCAAACCACCATTAAACCTTCACACCACCATTAAACGTTCACACCATTAAACGTTCACACCACCATTAAACGTTCACACCACCATTAAACGTTCAAACCACCATTAAACCTTCACACCACCATTAAACGTTCACACCATTTAACGGTCACACCACCATTTAACGTTCAAACCACCATTAAACGTTCACACCACCATTAAACGTTCACACCACCATTAAACGTTCACACCACCATTTAACGTTCACACCATTAAATGTTCACACCACCATTAAACGTTCACACCACCATTTAACGTTCACACCACCATTAAACGTTCACACCACCATTAAACGTTCACGCCACTATTAAACGTTCACATATGCATTAAACGCTCACACCATTAAATGTTCATATCATCAAACGTTCACATCATCATTAAACGTTCACATCATCATTAAACGTTCACATCACCATTAAACGTTCACACCACCATTAAACGTTCACATCACCATTAAACGTTCACATCATCATTAAACGTTCACATCACCATTAAACGTTCACATCAACATTAAACGTTCACACCACCATTTAACATAAAAATCTTCATTAAACGTTCACATTATCATTAAGCGTCCACACTATCATTAAACATGCTCAGCATCATTAAACATGCCCACCATCATTAAACATACCTTCCATCATTAAACATGCTCACTATCATTAAACATGCTCAGCATCATTAAACATGCTCACCATCATTAAACATGCTCACCATCATTAAACATGCTTACCACCATTAAACATGATCAACATTATTAAACATGCTCACCATCGTTAAACATGTTCACCATCATTAAACATGCTCACCATCATTAAACATGTTCACCGTCATTAAACATGTAAAGCATCATTAAACATGCCCACCATCATTAAACATGCTCACTATCATTAAACATGCTCACCATCATTAAACATGCTCACCATCATAAAACATGCCCACCATCATTAAACATGCTCACCATCATTAAACATGTTCACCGTCATTAAACATGTTCACCATCGTTAAACATGTTCACCATCATTAAACATGTAAAGCATCATTAAACATGCTCACCATCATTAAACATGTTCACCGTCATTAAACATGTTCACCATCGTTAAACATGTTCACCATCATTAAACATGTAAAGCATCATTAAACATGTCCACCATCATTAAACATGCTCACTATCATTAAACATGCTCACCATCATTAAACATGCTCACCATCATAAAACATGCTCACCATCATTAAACATGCTCACTATCATTAAACATCCCCAACATCATTAAACATGCTACCATCATTTAACATACCTACCATCATTAAACATGTGAATCATCATTAAACATGCTCACCATCATTAAACATGTGAATCATCATTAAAAAAAGCATCATTATAAAAGAAATGTACATTTTATAATCATTATACATGCATAAATATGCACAACATAAACAATCATAAACTTCACGGTTCTACCCAGACGTTAGTCCGGGGTCTTTATTCAACACTAATTACCTGGACGTCACCAACATGACCATAAATGTGTCGACGCGACGTTACAATAAAAACAACAACATGATTGAACATAAACTTAAACAATCATATTAAGTATTAAATATATGTATATATTTCGCCACAGCGTCAACCCGGTTGTTGTTGTCCAACAGCCACGCCCCGGTGTGTTTCTACGTTTACGTGACGCTACCTCCAACGTGCCGCTGCAAGCCGTTACCATTGGTGACGAGGTCTATCTTTCCGTTGGACTCAACCCAAACCTAGACAAAGGTAGTCTTCTTAGTTTTAGTGGAATATTACACTATTTGCGGTTTTTTTTTTATATAAACACCTTATATAAATATATATTAATGCATATGTATATATGTAAATATTTATGTTATTTTACATGTATTTTATCTTATTTTATCTTATTTTATTTATTCTATTTTAATCTATTTTAATTTATTATTTTATTTTAATGTATTGAATCGGACTTTAATTTATTATTTTATTATATTTTTTATTTAATTCTTTCATTCATTATTTCTTTTATTTTTATGTTATTATTTTATTTTAATTTATGTAAATCATTCATTATAATCTATTTTATTTAATTTAATTAAGTTATTATGTTATATTTTATTTATATTATTTTATTTACTTATTTATTGTTTGTTTCTTTCTTTGTTTTTATCGTCGCTTTTAATGGTCAAGTGTCCGTCTGCTAGCGGTCAATGCTTTACGGTTCCGGATCGACCAAGACATTTGACTTTATTTTCAACAGTTTTTGGTGTGGTGGCAGATCAGAACAGATCTTGTCTTTATTAAGATATCTATACACTTATTCTTGTCGCTGTGCATCATGTTAACCCCATGTATAACTATTATTAATTATAAGAAAGAACTTAATGACAAAATTGCTTTGTCACCTATTTCAGGCCCAGATAATTACGGAACCCATTTCTTCGTTGGATTTCTCGGGAACGATCCCATCACGGGAACGTCTGCAAGTCAGCTCACCATCCAGGTAGTTCCACGGAACAAAGTACGGACGGACGTTCTGGTAACATCCAATCAGGGCGAGAAGCGCGACAGCTCCAGCGACGGAAGTCCCATGGTTTTTACGTTTACGCCAGAAATTATGGGCTGCTCAAACGGTACATATTTATATGCAACAAGAAAGTATTGATGCGATGCATCAATGGTTGCTGTCTAGCTTCTGGTCATCAGTGACCGGTCCATATATTTAAAAATCGTACCAACAATAGCTAAAGCTTGTTGTTATTGGCGACACGCTGGAGCGCGATGCCTATATATGGAATGCTCACTGAAATTTGCACGTGGGGAAAGTTTATTTCGCGGACTTTCTACGTTAAACGACACTAAATTAATTTGTTCTTTACTCTAAAGTAAATGTCAAAACCTTGGAAGCAATCTAACAGCAACCCGTTTCTTTTGGAACCCCAAAAGTATATATTTTTTAAGAAAGTCCAATGTATTATCTATAACAGGGTCTCTGCGAAGAAAAGTTATTTGTCGCGAATACGGTTATCATCCCTTGTAAACATACACCGTAATTGCATCATATAGCCGAACATTTTCAATGAAATGATTAGTACCGATCAGAACGGATCAGTTCATTATTGAGAGACCGGACCTGGTAGCGCAATCGGAAGAGAGTCGGCTCCAGGTACGGGAGGCCCCGGATTCGATCCCGGGCCGCGACATACCGAAGTCGTTAAAATGGTAATGGTATAGCTCCCTTGAAAACGCTCAAGCAAATATAAGGGTAGTTCCACGACTGGTTGGCCCAGTGTCATGATAATGTGACTGTGTGTGGTATCATGCCAGGTGTTCACGGCATGCTATACACAGTGAAGGCATCCCTATATCTGCTTCAAGTGGACACCGTAACCAGATAACTGAAATACTGTTAGTGGGACGATAAATCCAAATAAACAAACCATTATTGAGCATAGGAATGCAGGTATTTTGCATTTTAATTCCACAATGTCTCAGCATCGTTTCCCACCAGATTGCATGAGATTTTTTAGTTATAGCAAATACAGTCACAAATCATCTACAAGAATCTACATTAAAATATCAAGAACAACAAAAAAAGAATACTGTCCGGGGAACTACTTCCGGTGCAAATTTACGCTTACTGCTGCCCCTTCTAACCCTGATAAAATACGGGTCCTAATTCGGTAAATGGCGTTCTTTTTTCACTTACTTATTTTTTCTATGTCTGTAACTTTTGTAAAAGTCATGGTAAAAACGAGAGATTTAAAAAAATATAGAAATGTTTACGTAAATGTACATAGAGACTCTCTACGCCCTTAATTGCGAAAGTAGATAGGAATGCTCTTCGGTACATCCTTCTATGTTCAGGCTGCATGTTAACAAATTGAGATGACCTATTAGAAACGAAACATTCCATAGCCAGAAAAAGTGTGTACTGAATGGTCTGTTGAGTATGCATGGTAAAATCTGACTTAAATGCAATGTTTATGCAACATTGAAAGATTCATGAACGATTTCTGTAAGGTCCCGAAAAATAGCATTTCCCCGCTTTTATAGCATTTCTGAAGTGTTTGTGGTTAGGAGTTTAAGACTCTGGCTCGGACGGTTTCAAATTCAATCCCTAGCCCCGTCACGATAAGTTTTCAAAAGGATTTATTAAAGATTCGGATGTTTTATTCACTTGCATTAGAAAAAAGTTCAACACATAAAAAGCATTTATAATTTGCTTGACGTGTTTTTGGTCGAGAGGTTAAGGTTATAGACTCGGGATCAGATGGTTCCGAATTGAAACCTTAGACCCGTTATGAAAAGTTTAAAAAAGATCGTGTTAACGATTTTGATGATCATGAAAGAAACGTTTTAAACATACTAAGAAAGCATTCATAACGTAATTGAAGTGTTTTTGGACAAGAGGTTAATTTTATGGACTCGGGATCGGGGGGTTCTGGGTTCAAACCCTAGACCTGAATGAGATTTATTCCTTGTCAAGACTTTTATTACACGAACATTTTGCAAAACAAAAACTGAATATGTTCGGACCAATTTTTATGTCCTTACACCCAGATTTACTAGAAAGTAATATCCTTCTTGGATAATAAGATTATTAAATGTGTTGTTATTTCTTTCCTTTCACTTGACAGCAACTTTTGTTAAGTTGTATTTTAAATGTCATCTCAATGTAATTAATTATAAACCACAGTAAGACATACTTAGGTAGTAACGTTGTTTTGTTACAACATTTTCTCCATCATGATTAAAGAAGGACTAGATTGTTTTGTCTTTAATGATTCTCTCAGTTTGTCTTCATTCATTTCACTTTAAATGTGAGAAGTACGTTAAGTTTAGGAAATATTAAACATTGTTCTTTGTATACATAATACTATGTTCCAGATTTATACTATCTGACCAATAATTATTTGTGTAATGTGAGGCTCCTGCACATGTGCAATTTCTGCTTGTACAATTTCGTTTCGTTGTTAATTATAATAATTTTGGCACCTTTTTTCTACATATGTAACCGCTTGGAAATCTTATTAAATGGTGTCGGGTTATACTTTTACTTTGATATAAACCATTCTATGGTCTCAGGAATAGGCCTATAACTTATACATACTTTTCTTTTTTATAGTATACTGAAATTCAAAATCTCTAAATGAAAACTTTTCAAATATGTCTTCATATATATAATATTGCTTTAACCTGTTTACCTGTTTCATTTTTTGCGCCGCCGTTGATGCTTTGCATCAACGACTTTTCTTGTAACAGATTTAGAATGCCGTCCAATTTAGTGTGGGCAGTCTGAAGTTTTCTCGCCACAAAATTGTTTCTCAATTTGTTTGCATTACTAACCACGATCGGAACTCCTCGGATAAATCCGTCCTCGGGACAATAATCGCTCGGATGTATCTGGTGCAATGATACTTACAGAATCGCTATAGTTTTGAACGTCAGAAGAAGAATACGTCATAAAAAGTTAAAAAGTTTTCATTTTATTTACTCCTATAAAATATATTTCTTGTATAGATATTGTACCATTTATTTTTAGGAGGTGTCATTGAAATAGCAGACAAAGGTATTGAGATCCAGACATATGACCAGGAATGTTCCGTGCTCGTCTGCAATCGGGACGTCGACACAGCCGACTGCTATACCGCGCTTCCGGTCGACATCATCGGCAACACCTACTACGCCGTCTCCATGCCTACGACGAGTAGCGCGTCTGAACTTATGGTCATTGGGACGGAAGATTCAACTGACGTTAGTGTCACACTCTCCCCAGGAACAACGTTAACAATCCAGCTAAATTCCACAGTATCCAAAGCCGCAGGCGAAACAATGACATTTATATTAAACAAAGGGGCGACATTCCATCTTGCGGTATCGCATGATACTGTGGCGGAATCTTTGAATAATTACAAAATTGTTTCGACAAAACCTGTTTCATTGATCAGTGGTAACCGGGCCTTTGCTGGTGACCATTTGGCGGACCACATTCCACCGGATACTGTGTTTGGGACCAGCTACGTTCTGATCCCCGTGGATCTACCCGGAGACTCGCGATTAACGACATATATCGTACAAGCGATAGAGGCCGGTATGTTGAAATGATGAAGGAACTAAATGGGGAACATTGGTTGAAATTGTCTCCCTTGTTAGTTAATATCCGAGGAATTCCAAATAGTACTTTTAGTTTGAATTCTTGGACTTTATCGCCTGTTATTTTGAAGATATTGCAATTACAGTGAAATGCCTACCTTTGCGTAAGCTTAAAATTCATTTAAATACTTATAGAAATATGTTATTTAAAAAAGAAATTGGAAGTGTTTCTTGGTGACGATTAAGCTAGAAAGGCAAATAAAGTCAACATACACTCCAAAGAGCGCTAGCATAAAAACCGAGTAAAGCAAATGAAAGAACCTACTTGCATTCAGGGATTATTTAGGAGATTATTTATTAATGTCTCTCATTAAAACTTGGTTTCTTTTTCCCTTGTTTACTTAACGTTTCGATTCCCTTAAAATGTTATTCGGAAAGCTAAATATATAATTAAAAATGAAAAAAATAACAGTTTTTGATACATTGATTGTGTATTGTATCGGTTAACTGTCCTTCTTACGTCGGCTGTTAAATAATCAACAGAAAAATAATATTTTTCCTAGTATAAAGAATTCCAATTTCTACTAACATAAACCACACATGGATTTTTCTTTTTTCAGGAGACACTACTGTAACGCAACACCTTGCGACGTCTACCGTCGTGAAAACTGTGACGTTGGGTACGACTTTTGTTACGTTCGACGTCGAGTCAGGCAAGCCCTGTGAGCTGACGGCAGACAAAAGAATCATGGTGACTCAAGTGGTGAACGGTCCAACGGCATCAGGAGGTCAGCAAGTCTAGTTTTGTAACGTTCCTACAAAAATTCTGTTCATTAATGTTCTAGATTTTTTTATTAAATATTTTTGCTCATATTTCCATAAACTTTATTGTTTAGGGGTTTATTTTTGGGAGTGGGGTGGTGGGTTACACATTTATTGTTTTAGTTTTTGACATACATAACAGCGATGCACTTACTGTCATAATAGAGACTTCTAGCTATTATTGATGATTGAAACAGAAGTCGGGGTAAAACAACCCCCGCACCGGGTCAACTTCCATACACGAAAAGTTGAAGTATAATAGCATACAGGTTATGTGGATACGACAATTATAAACAGGATAACTATTGATTTAAAAGTTCGGACATTGCTTCTACGTATTTGGCTTTCCTTATACTTGCAAAATGATCGGTGTTGATTGTTATTGATTTGTAGTTGTCATATAAAGTAAGCTTACTCAGATTACACTGTTCGTTCTGGAGTTATTGCCCTTTGTTGCCTTTTTCCTAGAAAACAATTGTGCGATTAATTCCTCCTTTGATATTCATTGGAAGTTCTTCATGCTGTCATGACTAATGATATTGATGTGTAGTTGTGCATTGAGGTAAGAATGTACTGCTCGTTTCTTGAATTATTTCCCTCAATAAGATTTATAAACAAGACTTGGCTGGAAAACGCTTACTTTGACGTTTAGTGGAAATTCTTCTTACTTGCAAGGATGATTGACATTGCCGTGTAGTTGCTCATTGTTCTGTTCCTTCCGGAGTTATTGCCCTTGTTTACTTTCCTAAGAAAATGATTATGCGAAAAAAAAACCTCCTTTGAAATTTATTGACATTCATCGTACTTGCATGGATGAGTGATATCTTTGGGTTCGTGTGCGTAAAACAACATAATTAAAATCCTATAGTTATCCTATTATAAAGTTATTACCCTTTGGTAATTTTCTCACGTAATTTTTGTGCGGATGACTGCTCCTTAAATATTTATTGAATTTAATAGTAATTCCTCAAAATTTGCACCTACGATTGATATTGATGTTTAGTAACGTGTAATTATGAGATAACGCTAGTTGCATGATATTTTCTGAAGTTATTACCCTTTTTCATACCATAGAAACTTCTACTTACAGAACTTTTAACTTGGAGATAGCTCCTATTATTTTCTCAGCATAACTTCTCAACATATGAATCTTATTAATGTGATTTTGTGCTTGGGTTGTTTAATGCCCGACTATTTATTATTATTATTATTGTTGTTTTTTTGTGATGTAAAAAACATTCAGCCAGTTAGCGCAAAAGAAGTAATGAGTTTTACAACTGAGTTGACCTGTTAGGTTGTGTTCGTCATGTTAATAATAATGCCAAATTATTATTATTATTATTATTATTATTATTATTATTATTATTATTATTATTATTATTATTATTATTATTATTATTATTATTATTATTAAATTATGTCCCGGTCGCGTAAAAACTGCAACTTTTCATTTTTATATTGAAAATCACGCATTAACGACTGGTATGTAACCCTGTCGGAACAACTCGCCCTTTCTCGATCGAAACGTTTTTATTCCGAGTGGTCAGAGCTGGCAAAATATGGTAGCCCGGCGTCCCGGACCAGTCAAAATGCAGTTTCGGGCTACTGGTCAATGATCATTAAATTAGTCCCGGAGAAGTCATAAATCGGCAGTTGGACAAGTGACAAACAAACAGCGCTTTCTAATTAGTAATGAAGGCATTCGGTTTCATGCCAGAAGCATCTCGTAAAGGCGGTGCATGTACAATGAACTCACTTGTCCAAAACATCCAATCACGATGCGTGAGACATAAACGCTTCAAAACAAAAATAAAAGAAACAACTTGTTGTTATACCTTGTCTGTCAGTTGTAGATATGACAAATGCGTTGTTGTGTTTTTTTCTTTTAACTGAAAAATACGCAAATTTTCGGACAAGTAATTTTTGTCCAGGTTACTAGTTAAGGAATAGTTATTGAAAAGGTTTTTTTCCAGCCCTGGTGGTATGTAACCATGTAATATAATCAAATTAACGATATTTGTAAATGATTACACAGGGTTTGATCCCACCATGGTAATGATGCCGTCTACTTACCAATGGGCAGCAAAATACACGCTTGTAGACGTGAGTAACTCTGTGAAGGTACCACTGGTGTTTAGAAATGCAGCATCTGCAGCTAAGTTTACAATCAACGGAAATGTTGCTGCTGTTTCCGCAACTATATCTGTTTCGGGTAGGTATCGGCAATCATCATCATCATCTTTATCATCATCTTTATCATCTTTTTCATCATCATCATCATCATCATCATCATCATCATCATCATCATCATCATCCATCATCATCATCATCATCATCATCATCATCATCATCATCATCATCATCATCATCATCACCACCATCATCATCATCATCGTCATGATGAGAAAGAAGAAGAAGAGGAAGAAGAAGAAAAAGAGTAAGAAGAAGAATAAGAAGGAGAAGAGGAAGAAGAATATGACGAGGAGGAGGAGGAGGAAGAAAAGGAAGAGGGAAAAAACACTATTAGTCTAGCATAAACTATATTATGTTATAGTTGATCACATAGCAATGGGTTTCGACATATAAACAAATAAGTTAAAAAATGTATGATCTCGTGATAAAAATACAATACATAAACTTTATACGACATTTATTTTAAAATACTTGTGAATCACCTCAAGACCAAAAGTTTTAATTAGTTGGACATTATAGATGAGTTAAGATTTTAACGATATTGTTTGTCTAAATTCTAGTTGAACTTTAATCGTCATAAACACCGCATATTTCTTGTTCTAGGTCCAACTGGTTATGTGTTTTCCACCGGCCTGCCTTTCGCCGACTATACCGCTACACAAACTTCGTTTGTTTTCTCGACGACTGACGTGGTGACCACATTTATGCCCATGGTGTACAAAGCTCCGACTGGTTCAGCGCCCACTGATGGGATCGGGTACCTTCCGGCCGGATTTAGATACGCCCCTTTTGCATTTGTGAGTACATGAAAGCTTCATTTGCCCTTGTTATAAAAAATATAAGAAGAAATTTCTCTTAACCATTCAAATGGAATTGTGATATCCCTCTGGAAGTACAATTCTGGTAATAAGGTTAATAATACGACATTCTCCAATGAATACATAAAATTGGGTCCCGTAGTGCATATTTTCAGTCGTAATTGTTATAATTAAGATTGTTATACTAATTCATACACACAATTTATAATTTACAAATACGTATTATTGTATTCCAAATAAGAGACATTAATGAATAGTCTCCCCTGAATAATTCCTAAATGCAAGTACAGTCAACTCTCGTTATTTCAAAATCGGTTATCTCAAATTTCCGGTTATGTCAAACTGTTTTCTACGGTCCCGTTTTTTCCCTATTGTTTCTATATAGTTCGTCTCCGCTTAACTCAAATTCGGATGTGTCAAATTATTGGATATATCAAACTAAATTCTTTGTCCCCACACGTATAAAACTGTTGAAATCAGTTGGTCTATCTCAAACTTCAAACTGCTTTAAGATGCAAAACGGCAACAATAGTGATTTTCACACCTACCGTGAATCTCGCGAAGATGTGGGCGCTAGTTGTATCGCCAATTATCGGCAATCAGGATGTCACGTAATATAGAGAAGAGGTTAATCGATTATTATTTAATTAGCTGATTTAATGAACAACAATTTCGTTAATCAATTAACGCTGATTTAAGTGTTTCAGTTTGTACTTGTTGTTGTAACAGTTTTTTGAGAACTTGTTGACACGGCCTTCTCAACTTGTAAATAAAATGAGAGGTCGCGTTTATGAATTTATCATTCTTCCGCTACCTACCCACAATACACGTACTGATTATTGAATAAAAAATAAGATTGGTTATGGCAACAGACCAGACACAAATTAGGCCATGCACTTACGACGACGCAACAATAAAAAGAATATTAAATTACATTGTAAAAAATCTAATAACACTTTAAACATGCAAAACCACAAAAACTTGCAGAAACTTAGTTTATAGTGGCAGATATAACAAGGAATTTCAGTCATTACCAGTCATCGAGTAGCAGGTAAGATTTTTACGATTTACACAAACTATTCTTAAATTCGGATAACTTAAACTTCGGATATTTCAAACTATTTTCTACGGTCCCTTGAAATTTGAGATGACGAGAGTTGACTGTATGTCCTTTCATTTCTATTACTCGGTTTTATGGCTGTGCTCTGTGGTGTGTATGCTGATATTTCTGCTTTTCTTGTGATACCCAGCTTAACTATCATCAACAAACACTGCCATTTTCTTTTTAAATAGAATATCTCTGTAAGTATTTGAACGAAATTTCATTGTTTTTAATTGCAATATCTACAAAAGAACAGACGATAAAGTCCAATAATTCCAAGGACCTAACTATTGTTTGGAATACCTCGGATATTAACTAACAAGGGAGACAATTTCCATTTCACCAATATACATCACTATACGCGAAATTAGGCAAAAACAAGTAAGGTGAAGTCCATGAAAGGGCACCCGCTGGTTTTACTATTAAAGCTTGAAAAATGTTTATTTTTATTTTAAATTTAAACGCTTATTGAGTGTTCAGAGCAAGTTAATTGATTTTTTTATGTATTTTCAGTGTAAACTTATCGGCTTTAAGAATGATGGTGTCGATAACGACTGCGATGGTTGGATAGACGAAGAAAATGATGATGACATTGGTATGGTTCTTTGGTTTAACAACATGTACCAGGGGTCCTATTCTTAAAGAATCTTATTTATTTGTCACTTAAATTAAGAAATTTCCTTTAACTTTTAAACTCCCTAAGATTATTTTTATGTTAAATGGTTATATCCTATAACCTATCGCGCGAGCGTGAGGTAACACCCATGCGTTATTTTTGGTGACACACTAGTTAGTTATCCTAGTGTGACGTCATTAAGTATTTGTAGTCCATATGCCATTTCTGTCATTTTGTTTCGCCATTTTATGCATTTTGTTGGGCAGTTTTATTTTAATAAATAATAAAAAAATATCATTCAGTAATGTTATAAACGAATCTGTTCCTTTATATGGAAAATGGTCAAGTAAAGAGTGTATCTATTTTTTGAGCGGATTCTCCCAAACCGAATTACATATGTCAAGGCGGACTGACTATACTATAAAAAGATGATGCATTGTAAACAGCAACAAAAAAGTACAACAAAAACAACAGCTGATGTTTTGGTTTTGTGGGTCTCGTTGCGTATCATTTCATCTAACTCGTTTACTATTTTCAGCATCTAACAAAAACTCACAGTTTCAGTCAGACCAATCAAGTAACATGTTTGGTTGGTTTGGATGATGCTATAATTTGTTTCCAAATGATACTCAATAGCAAAACACTTCCCCTAAAACGGTTACAATATAGTATTTGGAGTTTTCTTGTTTCTAAAAAAGAGACACCTTAAATACCTATGTCAGAAGACAAAAATATCCATAAATTAAAAACTGAGTGGAGAATTTCCATATAATACCGACAGTACCGACAGTATACCATTTACTATCCCCAATTCTTGCTATGTGAATGGAGACAAAATTAACATGTATCAGGCAATAAATGGAATTCGCAGTTGTTTGGCAATTGCTTGGTGAGATTTTTTCTATGAAGCAGCCGTGTATGCCGAGGATAACTATGCAGCACGAAATAAGATATATAATATCAATGTAGCAGGCAAGAACGAAGAAAGCACAGTAGCCGATATTAGCAACTTATCTTTTAGAAAAATGGTTAATAATAGCAATAATAATTATTATTATAGACCTCGAAGGAGAAATTAAAATCGCTCTCTTAGTACATGTATGTGCGCCCTCAAATTATTTTATGCATCTACTCAAACAGTATCCCTAAACTCTAGGTCTTCATTGCATTGATTTAAGCACGCACGCTCACTGCGGTGCTTTTGATGTTGAATATCCACGATTCATGACCTTTCTTGTTGTCATATGTCGCAGGTATATAACAAACAGAGTTTGAGTAAAACATCCTTGTTTTGTTTCTTCCAGATAACGATGGAGACGGTGATAATAATGAGGATATGGGAGGCGGTGTGGCTACTGGTAAGTAAAGATTCCTGGTCTCGAAGGTTTTCCTACTATCGAAGCGCTCATGCCAGTGTGTTATAAAACAAATAACATAAAGTTTTTCTTAGACTTATAAATCGTACGTCATCGAATTATTACATAATAAACAATGCACATTTATGTAGAACTCGTCAAGCCATACTAAGTCCAATTCTACAGTGTAATTTGTACAAAACTAAGCAAAACAAGACGTATATAGCACAGAAGACTGGCGAAAACAGTAGCGATTGATCCCTCCTGTAGTATGACTTTAATCCATATAAACTGAAAGCGTTATTATGCCTTTAAGTTTAAACTATAGAGTTTTAATATGACGATCAGAAATTCACTGTATGAGTTCGAGTCCCAGTTGGGGCCTAATTTTTCATTAGAGAATATTTTTCAGTTTACATAAGATGTAGGTCTCGCTTCTTAAATTATCGGCTAAGAGCTGGACACCCAAGCAATGTCCATAGTTGTGTTGGTCCAATGCTGTAAGAATTAAACAAATGAACACAAAATTTCAATAACTACTCTGGTTCACGGCAATTCGCCACCCCACCCGCCCCACCCCCCCAAAAAAAAACAACAACAACAAAACAAAACAACAACAACAACAACAACGGCATTTTAACTTGCCATTTCGTACTTGGCGATTTATTTAAATTTAGCTTTATTTCTATTGACCCTTGCGATGTTCAATGATATAAAAAAGCATGGTAATAAATCTGAAAACCCCAATCATTAAAGCGAAGAAAGTTAAATACAATTGTGAATACTTACACAATAGAAAGTGTTAGTAATGTTTTTCTCCTGCGGACATTATTTTGTTTTTCTACATAAACAGTTCAAAGAGTCTGTCTTTTGATATTTAATTTAAGCAGCAATATCATTAATCAATTATCTTTTAATGTCATAATCAGAATGATTTCCTTTAAATCTTTAACGTAAAATCCATATAGGCCGATTAAATAAAAGAACGATTAACGTTTCAACCATGGTCCGAGACAAGCCGAAGGTTAAGTTTAAACGTTTAAAGGTCAATACATATTACACACATGAGATCATAATTATAAGACAAGAAACATGCTTTTTATTCATAGAATTGTAATTTTCTTTCCATAATAATACAATGTAAGCTAGATGAGTGTGGAAATACACGTGCTAGTAAAAAGCAGCATCACTATGGTATTCACATGTAATGAAGAATATTTATTAAATGAAAATTGTCTTTCCTGTTCGATAATATTCTAGGTATTCCAAATAGTACTAATGGTTTATTAGTTGGAACCCTTGAATTTTATCGCCTGTTCTTTTGAAGATAAAACAGAGACTTATATAATTCTCATGATGAGCTCTATATCTATTATTATACAGAGATATGCCATTTAAAATTGACATATTTGTTGATGAAGAATGGTTTAAGAACAGTTTTTCCCAATTAGTATGGGTTTAAACTTATTTACATTAATATGCGTTCTGGGCATATTTTCTTGACATTACTATGGGCTCTCCGCATATTATGTTTAGATTAATATACGTTTTAGACATATTTTGTTTACATTACTCTTAGTTTTAAACAGACTTTGTTAACATTACTCTGAGCTCTAGGCATATTTTATTCAGACTAGTATACAAGACATATTTTGTTTACATGATTATTAGCTCCAGACAGATTTTGACTACATAAGGTTCTAAACAAATTCTGCTCTGATAAGCATCGGCCGAACACACATTTCATGCGGAGAAGCATAGGTTATACACCCATTTTGGTCCGATTAAAATTTGTTCAGATGTATTTTTATAAATCTGTTTTCCAGATCTTGTCTCCATTGTGGGCGTTAAACCATTCAACTGTAAAGTTTCTGGCTTGGAAGACTTTTCGGACCCAAAATTTATTTTCGATTTGACCGGTGCTGACGGGTATGTGCATTGTGGGATGGGATTTGCCAGCATTTTTGCCGATACTGTGCAACGACATCTCTATCATTATAGCACAAGGCACTTATGAGGTGTCCAGGGACTGAACCTGGCCGGTCCATTATACTGACACCAACGAGTCAGGCGTAATGCTGTCCCCTTAGCCACTACTACCAATTTTAAAATTATTGGTTTGACCCGACCGAGGTTTGAACCCACGACCTCCCGATCCGTAAGCCGACGCTCTACCAGCTGAGCTATTGCGGCCGGTGTATTTGGATTTTAAAGAGGCGGCAAATCAATAAATCATGTTGATCAAGTAATCAATTTAATAGTTTTAAAGTCTCATAGAGTTACGTAAAATAATGTCATTTAAAGAAAAAGAAAACTGCGCTGACCTAACTGAACAAATTTATCTATGGTAGATCTAAATTCAGCTGAAAACTTGTTAAACTGTAGGGTCTTATATGTATAATCAAAACATAGTTCACGATAAGCAGTTTTAATTATTTGATTGCGTTATTTATATTTACAACCTAATTTTCTGCAACTGAGCAGGAACTACTTAACGGTGTAAGAAAACTGAATCACTAACAGAGAATCTCGTTGTATTCATACTATTACCTGCTTCTGATTTTTTTCCGGAAGTGTACGAAAAGAGCTGAGTTTATGCGAATGAAACGGACCTTTAATCGAATGAAGTTTGAAGTTTTTTTCTTTCCCGTCTTGAAGGTGGCATCCGACAGTTTGAAATTTCCTTTTCTCGAAAAGTCATTCTTACCTGAAAAGGTTCTTTGATGGTCAAGATATGTGTGAACAGTGCAGCATAAATCTCTAATCATCATTAAAATATTTCTTATCTGAGCCACGTTGCAGAGATAGCTATTTTACAACTAAGAAAATCACGTGACAACTTACTATTGAAAACACGTTATATCATCATCCGGGTAATCCGCTTTGACGTCGATATCAATCTAAACAATAGCCACAATCGTGCTTATTTAAACATACTTTGTATAAAATAAAACTTAAGAGTGTTTTACGCGATATGTACTGTCAAGCAATTAGGTGATGTTCAAAAAACTTAGACCAAAGTATGAGTTTATGCAAAAAGTATACACCAATTTTCCTAAGCGGTGGTAAGATAGTGTTACATGTATTTAATATAGTCAAACATGTCGCCTATCACCTTTAAGGTACTGTGTTTAAAGGGAACATTTTTATACAGCTATAATTCGCCTCTTGTAGTTAAAAAATTGCAAAATCTTTGGTATTGTGGAGACTGTTTCGAATTACGGCTACGGTTGCTATTTTAGAAAGTTGTCGATTTCAATTTCTGTCAGAAAACAAAATATATAGCTTTTGTTTCTTTTCATCAGGTGCAAAGTATCCGGTAACAACCCCTTCATCCCAGCCTCGGAGTTTTCCTTCCAGACGGAAACTAACGTAGGCGCAGGGGTACAGCAGAAGTTTATCAACAGTGGTATCTTCCGTGTCGCCATGTTTATTGATCACACTAAATTGTTCTACATGTGTGACGTCGACTTCTGTTATTCTGCCGCAGACGAAAAATGCAAGGTGAATTCGTTTAATCCTTTTAGCAATTTACAAAACGAATATTTTGCGACATTTCTCAAAAGATATTATATTTTTAAGATTATTTCAGGCGTTAGTGGTCTAGCGGTGATAATGTCTTATTTTATCACCAATTTACAACTTTTAAGAGGTTGTTTTCATGTGTATGTTTTATAAAATATAATTTTGTATGTGACTGCAGACAATTAGGCATTTATCGAAAGAGTAAGCGTTCACACGAATTCGTTAAAGCATTCATATTATGAAAAATGGAACGTATTATAGTATAAAATGTCACAATAACACGTCTAACGTGTACCATCGTCGGATACTCATGTTCGACTATTCCGTTTTACTGAATTCGTCGACCGTTGGTTTATTGGTAAATTTTCTGTTGTCTTATCGAACTGAATAGAACAAGAATTGAACAATCATAAGACTGCTTACAAAATCCATACTCTTCAGCGTGGTGATTGGAAGTATAACAATGACGTCGCCATTTGACAAGTCCGTCGAAACGATGAAAGAACGAACCTTATTATAAGACATAAATTCCTGTTTATTTTTACAGACTATTTGTCCCCCTCCTGCTGCAAGAAGAAAGCGCCAGGCGGAATCTAACGAGCCACCGCGTAACGTAACGACTGACGTCCGGATAACAACGTACCGTGAGGACGATAGGACTAGCGTAGACAGAAAGAGTACGTGAGACCATAAACATTCTGTGATTTGATAATCAAAAGGTTATACAAAATGACCAAAATGTAGTCCTTGGGCACAAACAAGTTTAAAGGAAATGTTTAAAGTTTAAAGACTATTTGAAGCGTCAAAATCTGCTATATATTGTAACTAAACATGTATAGATTGCATCAAATATAACACAGAACGTATGGCATTCCCAACTTTTGACGGCCCAATGAACTTTTTTTCTGACAGTTTCGTAAAATACTACAAAACATGTGTTCATATTTCCATATCTGACAGGGAAAACAGGGGCGGATCCAGAAAACTTTAGTGGTGGTGGGTGCTGGGTATGAATCAAGATCCATTCGACTTTATTGCAGTAAATTCTAGATATATACACACAATCAGGGACCCTAACTTCGACCTAAGCTGTCTCATTAAAAAAAAGCTTAGTGTTTTAAGCTTAAATTTGAATGTTTTCACAATTCTACTCGTGTAACTGGTTGCTGGTTGGGGGGTAGGGGGGGGGGGGGGGGGGGGGCAGTGCAGCTCGTGCCCAGTCCGCAGCAAAAAAGGATAAGCGTATTTTTGAAGGTATTCTATGACTTCGTCTCCGGATCAGCGCACTGAGCGCAGCGTTGTGAAAACCACCTTGCCGTTTCCTCGAACTGTAATGCACATACACTTCAAATAGCAGTATGAAGTTCACATCTTTTTGGACATGAACGTTTAACACGCAATCGAAATGTGGAGACCTGAAAAGTCCACCGTTATTTTGTATCCGAATGTTTCCTAAACTTACATCGGCATTGATGTGACGTAAAAGTAAGATATATCCGATTGCCTAGTGGTTCTCTTGTTATGGTATGAAGTTCGTTCCAAACTTGGTCCTGGTGCATTTTGCTTCAAACGTTTTAAGATTTGTTAGTAAGAAACGTTAAATGCTTTAGCTATCGCTTGAGTACCATTTTTTATATTTTTTTCATATATAAGTTGTTTTTAAATGGGTTTATCGTCCCACCAACAGTATTGTAGTTATCTGAAGAAGGAATCAACTTGACGCAGATATAGTATTGCCTTCAGTGTGTATACCATGCCGTGAGCACCTGGCATGATACCACATCCAGTCACATTATCCTGACACTGGGCCAGTCAGACGTGGAACAACCCTTATATTTGCTTAAGCGTTAGCAAAGGAGCTATCATTGTTAACGACTTTGGTATGTCGTGGCCCGGGATCGAACCCGGGGCCTACCGTACCTGGAGCCGACGTTCTGCCGATCGTGCTACCAGGTCTGGTCTAAGATTTGGAAAGAACTGGTGGATTTTTTGTATCACCTTTGCAAATAGTTATTTAGTATGTTCAGATTTAAACTTTAAACATCTCTTGCCTGTTATGTATTATAAAACATTCTTAGTAAAAATGAGTTCAAAGGTGGCAATCGACAGTTTGAGACATTTTCCCTCTCATGCAACGTAATGAACAATCGTTATATGGAGGATACAGTAGCTGTTTATTGGTGCCATACATTCATGTGAAAAGTACAGAGCATCAAATGTCATTACAAAAAATATATGTCCTATCCGAGTCACGCTGCACTGTTAGTTGTTTCTAAAATAAGAAAACCACAAAGCCACTTACTTTGAGATCACGTTAAATGGTTATTTGGGTAATCAGCCCTAACGTCGATATCTATTTGAGCTGCAGGATTTGCAAATAAAGGACAAATAAAGAGATATATTTCTTGATTTGTACTATTTAACACTGGAGGTAACTGACTTTACCTTATCTGAAGTTAATGCAGCAATTATGCACACGTTCTCCTTCACAGAGGGTAATATATTGTAACATATTTAAGATACAAGCAACCTATCGGACAACACCTTAAACATCATATTGTGACAACTGAAGAAAAAAAACCTTATTCGATTTTGTTTTTTTCTCTCCTTCCAGGTGAAAGCGCTTCCGGTGTAGGCACCAGTGAATGCCTTTCTGTACCGGACGTACAGATTATTCTAGGATTTATGGCGGCGCTGGCGCTTGTCTCACTTTTGGCGGCCATTTTCTTTTGCTGCCTCTTTAAACGTAACCGTCGCCGCAAACGACACTCACATTCTGAGCCACGAAGTAAGAGATACGACAATGAGTCGTCGATGTCTTCACGGAAGAGGGAAGTGTTCTACGTTATGCGATAAATAACAACGTGATGAAGTTGGCTATCTTGATTCTTTCAAAATTTATCTTATTTTTTGTGTGTATTTTTGTTTTTTGTTGTTGTTTTTGGGGTTTAAACGTGTGGTGTTATGGAAATATAGATAGGCTGCATATTTCTCATGATACACTATAATTGTCAGACTGTACTTAACACCTACTCAACAAAGGCCGTGCGAAGTTTCCAAACAAATAATCGTGGTACGACTTTGAAATGGTTCGAAGTCACCAACATCTTCCCCAGCGCTCGTAATATTAACAACACGCAATAAAACATTGAACTTTGTTGACCTACTTATTTCTTAACACCTACTCAACAAAGGCCGTGCGAAGTTTCCAAACAAATAATCGTGGTACGACTTTGAAATCGTAATATTAACAACACGCAATAAAAAATTGAACTTTGTTGACCTACTTATTTCTTAGCAATATGTCTCCAAAAGCTTTATTCTTAAATTCTTTAATACAAAAGTAATACCATGAAGTTTGAATCTTAACAAACATTGAATACGGAGCAAATATTGCACGTATGTCTATCAAAGTGTTTAGCCAAATGTGTTTGATAATTAGTGCAGTCTGTCCATATATAAATCAAACACACTAATTGTAGTAATATTCACCGAGCTGTTATTGCGCTATTCGCCCCTTAAAGCGTTTGTTGTTTTGTATAAAACGACAAAAACTGCAATTACTGATTATTAAAAAAGAAAACAGTAAATCTTATATATGTAATTAGTGAAGTCCTATAATTTGAAAAAAAAGAGAATTTGACAATCAATATGCGTAAAAGTTTACTTTTTACTTTTCTTTAGAAGACAGGACAAAAACAACAACAGAACACTTAGTATAAATGTAACAATATGCTCTAACAGTTGAAATAGAATAATTTCCGTTTACTAAAAATACGATCACTCCTTAAAAGCTGTGACTTTACCCCATAGCCATTTCCAAAACAAATTATAAATGTATGGCCGCCGATCTCGGCGACCCAATAACCCACAATATTTCTTAGTAATCTTTTTAATTTGACATACACAGTTGCCTAGACATATTGAATCTAGAATCATAAGCAAATCAATGCAGATCCTGATGATATCTGCACCCAGCAGAGAGTTGGCTTATCTGGATCTACTTTGTCTGCCAAAGCCTTATAAATACAAGCTTAGCAGACTAAGGAGTAAAGTTCTGATTCGATGAAAACACTCGTCCTCAGTCGGAACTCCTCGGGTAAATCCGTTCTCTGGACAATCATCCCTCGGATTTGTCTGGTGCAATGATGCTTAAAGAAATCACGATCGTTTTGTTCGCCGAAAGTCGGAAGAATATGCCTAAAATGTAGTTCACACAAAACATAAACAATGGCGTCGTTTGACAGCTGTTTTGTTGACAGCGCTTTGTAAATTAAACTTGGATGATTTAAATTTGAAGCAGCCACAAACTGAAGGCATCGTACTATAGTGAGCTGTCATCCGAGCTGCCATCTTTGTTTTGACGACTGTTACAAAATAAGTCCCATTTAGGGAAATGGCCGAGGTAATCCGACTACCTACATACATCCGAGAGATGGTTCGTGAATTATCCGAGGTGTTCCGATTGCACTCGTCCTCCTACGCAGAGTTATCTTTCGATACTTTTACAAATACACCTGCAGCAGGCCCACGGCCATATAAGGCAAAATTCTGGCGTAAACAAATGGTTCGACATGTCTTTCGAAGTTTGTCTATATCGTACTCGTGATGTTTTAATAATAGATATTTGGGTTTTGTCTGAAAACTCAAGATTGCTCGAAAGATTTAGCATTTTAATAGAATTATCTTCTGTGATTTTTACGCAAGACAGTTTAGTACGTGAATGTAAACAACAGTGTAACCATATTTTTATATATTGTATTGACACAGACCATGTCAATGTCAATAACGTGTGCTAACTATTTAATACAGTGTCCTCTTCTAAGCTTGTTTGCTTCTTGCACGAGGTAAGTATTCTTAATAAGTTATAAATGCTTAAACTATTTACCAAGCTTTATACATTTTTAAACGGTGTAATATGTTAACCTGTTTTCAGTTATAATTTACATTATTTTAACTTATAGATTTTTATATTTCAACTCAACCTATTTGAATTTTAACCAGATTATACCCTATGTACATTAAACCTCACCGTGTTCGGCGCCGTATGACCTGTTATGTGCCGGTGTGCCGTAAAACCACAAATACAAACACAAACAACAGTGCATGGCCATTTAAAGATGTTTTCATTTTTGTTTTGTCTGTTTTTTGCTTTATTTTCATAAAGCTGTTCCGGATCGTCAGGACATTTTTCAAGTTTTAAATTGTTACAAGTTTGTATATTTAATTATGGCCACTCGTGAGTGCCGGAACTTTTTCTAACAGTGATTTCGTAATTTTGTGGCAAGGTCGAAATAATTCTCTGTTTTCGAATACGGCCGTGTATTACGAACGTAATAATGCAGCCGACTTGACGTGATTCGAAGGCGACAACAAAACGCACTGCTGAAAGCAAAAAAAGGAATGTGTAACGCCAAGCGAGTCTTTTTTTAATACATGTGTTTTGCATTGTGTGTCGAACATTTATGGTACTGTTATTGTTTTTTTTTAATAACTTAGGTTTCAGAGCAGTTTTAAATTTTTATTAAAAATAACAAAATACAATGTCATCTTAATTGTCATTTATATTGCAATTTGACATAGGTGATGATCCTCTATCGCGTTGTGTTACCATGGATACAGATGTGTGTTGTTCTCATTCTGCGATAAGTTAATACTTAAATCTGCATTGTTTATACTATTAATATTTTTTTGTCTATCACGTCGAATTTTATACAATGTTGCTTTCGTTTTATATATAAAAGCGTCTAGGTCACAGATGACTATTGACTCACGACACCAAGGTGCGGATCAAGATAATAGTCTATACTGTATATACATACGCAGTTAAGAACGCTTACTTCGATCTAAGCAGTCAACAGATAAAAATTACTTTAAAAGCTTAGTATTTTTAAGCTTATATGTAAATGTTTTCAAAACTCTACTCAATTATCTGGTTGGTTGGGTTGCCCCAATCCCCTCACCCCAACAATGGATAAGCATAATCAATATTATAATAAGCCTTTTTTACAATTTCGCTTAAGGAGATATATGCTGTAACAAGCATTTATGTTAAACAGTCTCTTAAGAAGAATAGTTACTTAATAATACATTGATGTTTTTTTTTCTTTCTTTCTTTTTTGTTGCTTTTAATAAAAACATTTTAACAAGTTCTTTTTTTTTCTTTTTTTCCACACGATTTGGAGCAAATGTTTGTTGGGTTAGTCCCACCAATAGTATTTCAGTAATATGGCGACGGCATCCAGTTGTACCAGATAGAGTGGTGTCTTTAATGTATCTAGCATGCCGTGGACATTTGACATGACATTTTACCCAGTTCCATTATCCTGACACCGGGTCAAAAGGTCGTGGAACTTCTCGTATATTTGCTTCAGCTTCAGAAAAACCGAGCTATACCACTTCTTCTTTCACGCCGTGGCATGACAGACGATCATGTCTAATTTTGAAGTGTTTTAATTAGTCACCTCGCCTCTGCTACTTAAATTTGAAGTTAAAGCTAAATGGCGATTATAAATCAGTAAAGGTAACGTTTTAAGACGTAATCCAATATGGCCGCCTCATGAGGAAGCAATATAAAGGTGGTATCAGAGAGTTTGGACAAAAGATTCTCATTAAATCAAATTGACATTGTCACCTAAAAAGATCATACAACACGCTGTTACTTGATGCCTTAAAAGTGTGTGTAAAACAGTAAAGCAAACTCAAAAATCTCCACTCGCCAAAACAAACAATTATTTCCTAACTGAGCCACGCTGCAGAGAGCTATTTTTAAACTAAGAAAATCACGTGACAACTTACTTTTGAGATCACGTTATATTGTCATCCGGATTTTCTGCTCTGACATCGGTATCTATTTTTAGCAGAGTTTACTATCGTGTTTATTTATATATTGTCAAAGAATGAACATTTAGAGAGATTATTTGCAGAATTTGTACGTCTAACAATATAGGTAGTGTTTAAATTCGTCTTTACTTAGACTTATGTATGAATGTATCCAGAAAGTATGCTTAAATTCTCCTTCAAACAGTGGAAAATATGGTTACATGCTATAATAAAGGCAAACTGTCGAATACCACCTTTAAAAAACGGATAACCGATAAACAAATACTGACGCAAACAACCTGATCTCGACAATAGCTCCACCTTAGAGAAAAAATAACAACAAAAACAACAACAACAACATCAATAGTGTAATGCAGGCCGGCGCTCTCTAACGATCACCCATCCATGCACCAACCAATGTAACCGTTGCTCAATTTTGAAAGCCGCTTAAACCTCACCGCTAAAGAGTTAACCCTGCAGCGAGGCTGCGGATATCCTATATGGAAGGGGATATCCGCCAATATTCTAATTACTATTTCTAACTTTCAATACTCGGATTTGTCACTTCAAGTGTCAATTTGTAAATTGCAACACAGCGAAGCTAAATATCGCTATCTAATTACATCCTAACTTTTATGTATCGCATGAAATTGTCCACATTTCAACATTGCATTTAAACAATTTCACATTTCCTGCATATACAATATACAATTTACAAATCGCGGGGCGAAAATAACGATTACATTTTACTGTTCTAGAATTTAATTTACAAGTTACTAATCTAGAGGATCAAATCTGTAATGTAAAATGTACACCGCATAACACCAGTTCAACATTAGGACGCAAAGGGGCGCGTCCAACACGGGAATGTCCATCTATAATAGAATGTATCGCTTGAACTTGTCCGCGTTCGTGTGTACTCTCAAGTTGTGAGTTTCTTACAGACAGAATTCTACACATGTATTATTTATTTGTGCTATACAATTTTATGGATTATGATATTCCGTTCTATTTTTAGCTTCGTGACGTCTTTATTTATGTGGTACCGCCACCTAGCGTCTGAATGATGCCAATTCTTAACTTGTACATTAGTGATTTGAGACATGAGAATTGTGACTTTGAGATTTGTAACTTGTAAATTGTAAGCGAACATAACATTTGTGACTTGATAATTGTGACTTGAGATTTGTATATATATTCCTATCTACTTTCGTAAATTGTTAAAGGCTAAGAAAATTAAGTAACAAAACTAAACCAAAATCTCTGGTCTTTTGCCATGTTTGAATGAATGTTACACACACAATAAAATAAAAAGGGCTAGGATGTGAGACATCCAAGGCGACGTAGAAACAAGAAGATGGCTATCCTGAGAACTAAACACTCTCTTACTTTGTTGATTTATAACATAAACATTTGACAGTAACGAACCATTACTCTGATAGGAAGAACAATATTTTTGCTACTTTATTTTCCTTGTTCTCTGTTACAAATTTAATTACAAGCTGCATTGTCACATCGGTATACTCGCTTTCTTTTGCTAAACAATACTTCGCCACACAGCTGCGAATTCCTAAAAATGCCAGCTACTTTTTTATAATTGCAAGCACATAATTGTTGCAAGCTACAATGTTAAAATAACGGAATACTCGTTTTTTTTTCTCTGAAATGGACAGAACAGCCTGATATAGAAAAATTTGATATAGGAAAACTGTTGCATACAACCGTTAATGACATTAAGAATATGGCAAGTGCAGAAACATCCGTACATGCTATTTAATATACGAAATAACAAAATAATGCCTATGGCAACCGGGGTGGTAGGGGGGTGCGTGGGAGGGTGCGGACAGAATCCTCTGAGAAAACTTCGATTTCTGGAATGTTGGAGATGCGGTCTGGCGTGTGATTGTAAAGTGTTCTTGTTTTTAAAATTTAAGTTGAAGTTGATAATTTTGACTTAAGATATGTAATTTCCAAATTGTATACGAGAAATGTGATTTAGATACATGTAAAAAACGAACGTGTTTGTGCAAACAAATAGCAAATTTAAGCATATGCAGTGTTCCATACATATATATCACTACTGTGACCGTAACATTACTGCCCTCACTCCTCCGTGAAGTGTCGTCCCCAAGACTTGGCTTGGGAAGTTCCGTGTGCAAGCAACTCCAGTCCGGCAGTTGACTCTATCTCACTGATATAACCCAGGCCTGTGTCACGGTCTGATGTTTCTACCGTGCTTAAATTTCTCTGTCTAGTATGCGCATTCGCCAGATTGCTATTTTAAACTACGCCTGCCTAAATTTCCTACCATTCCATACTGGTGTAAAAAGTGTTACTTAATATTAAAAAACATGTGCCCGGGAGGAAATATAAGCCCACTTATACACGGGCTGATGCGTCTATCCGACCAGTTTTTCTCTCTCTACCATAAACATGTTTACATAAATATAACATGTTTACCTAAGATGAAAATGTTTGCCTGAGTGGAAAAATAAGCTCATATATACATGGGCTGACGTTTCTATCAGCCCAATCGTTCTCTCTCTCTCTACCATATACATGTATACATAAATATTACACATTTACTTAAGATGGAAATGTATTCCCAGGTGGAAATATAAACCCATCTTTACAAGGTCTGATGTTTCTGTAGGGCCGGTCTTTCTATATTTATATTCATACCCAGTTTTGTATCGTTTACTTTATATAGAAACATGTGCCCTGGTGGAAATATAAGCCCATTCATACATGGCCTGATGTTTCTACCAGGTCCAGTTTTCTATCTCTATTATATACACGAACATGTATCCCTACATATTAGACATTCACTTAAGAGGGAAATGTGGGCCTGGGTGGAAATATAAGCCCATATATACATGGGCTGATGTTTCTTACAGGCCACTATTTCTGACTCTTTCATATACATCTATCATAGATGAATTTTACATGTTTACTTAAGATGGAAATGTGTGCCTGGGTGAAAATTTAAGTCCGTCTCTACACGTTTCTGTTGTACCAATCGTTCTATCTTTACAATATACATGTATACCTAGAATATTTTACGTTAACTTAAGTTGGAAATGTGTACCCGGGAGGAAATCTTGAACCATCTATATTACGGACTCATATTTCCATTAAGATTTTGTGCATGCGCATTGGGGCGTGTGAGAAATTTCGACACGGCAGAAATATCAGACCGTGACACCGGCGCTCCCCAACACCCATCCATACACCGGCCAGGATAACCGTTCGTAACCGCGCAACTTTCGAAGACGCTTAAACCGCGTCGTTAGAGGGTTTAATCCAGCAGCGAGGGTGGTTTTGGGCGCTTATATGTCACCACTGTGACCGTTACACTAGAAATGATCTGTGAAGTTCAAGATAGAGCAACATATCTCTTTTATTGAGTAAGACGAACGAAGACATGATTATTGTCGTACATTAGATTATTTTTTTATCAATGGTTTATATTCTAGTGTATACTCATAAAGAAAATTTGACATCTCTGACAGAAAAAAAAAAGATATTACCAAGAAAATTATACAAATAATCAGAAGTAAAATTACATTTTTGTATGAAAGTCAAATGTCAGTTGTCCGTTTATCACATACTATTTATGCGGTACACGTGTATGTGTTAAAGTGCTATATCATTCATTTAGTGGGTTGAGTAACTTATTTAAATTGATATTGTTAAATTTTTCTAACACCCCAGAATAGTCTCCCCTGAATAATCTCTAAATGCAAGTAGGTTCTTTTATTTGGACTACTCGGTTTTTATGCTTGTACTCTTTGATTTGTATGTTGACTTTTATACCGTTTCTGGGATACCCAGGTTCATTATAATCTACCAACGCTTCCATTTTGTTGTTTAAAGACAGTATCTCTTTAAGTAATTCATTGGACTTAAGACTCATATTTACGCAAAAGTAAGAAATTTTACTTTTTGATATTGCACCATCGACAGAAACACAGGCAATAAAGTACAAGAATTCCAACTGAAAGGACGTACCTACCAGGGTTTAATCTGGTTTAAACTCAAATGTATTTGGGCTACCCCGGATACAGTTGTATTATCTAACAAGAGGAAAATTTAAAAATCGACAATGTTCCACCATTACAAAATGCAGCTTTGTCACATGTCAATTAACTGCACCTACTTTGTAAATAATATAGCACCTTAACATTGTTAATTTTGTTATATAGTAATCACTTTGTTTATAAAAATCACTTCAGGTGTTATATTATACACCATTAAGTCCTTGGGGAGAGCCTTACCCATACATCATCCTCTGATTTTAGAAACGATCCTTTTGACAGCTTTGGCGGATAAGCCAGCTTTGGTGATGGCGCAACCTTGACACTTTGAAACAATCGAACTACGGCGAGTTTTGTTTCAACTAAAGCAAGATTCATTCCAACACAATTTCTTGGTCCCGCACCGAACGGAATATAGCTGCATTGATGAATGTTCTTCTTGTTCTCCGCAGAAAAACGTCCAGGGTCGAATTTGTTAGGTTCCGGCCAGTATTTGCTATTTCTGTGAAGGACATGTGGACTAAAGGTTACATCCATGCCTTTTGGGATAAACACGCCGTTGATTGTGACGTCTTCAGCGGCAGTGCGATTAAATCTTAGCACCGGGCAGTAGAGTCGTAAGGTTTCGCATACAACCATATCTAAGTAGGTCATGCTCATTAGTTTGTTGATAGACGGATTGCCTGTCCCGACTTCTTTGTCGATCTCTTCAATAAGCAGATCCTGACAGTGTTTGGGAAATGCCATGTTATAAACAATCCATGACAGCAAAATGGACGTAGTCTCGTGACCTGCCGCCAGAAATATAATCCCGTTGATTATGATTTCGTCATCCGTAAGTCCTCTGGCTTTCAGTTCTTCAAAGTTCTCTTCATGACCAGCAGCGACGACGGGAATGGCTTTCTGTGTATCCATCATTGATTTAAGCAGATCGTGAAATGAAGACCCCGCTTCACCTTCTTGTTTCCGATCATCCATTGCCTTCACCACGGCGGACCGAAGATACGTCATAGCATCTTTGTCAACGAAGCCACCTGCCAGATATGTAATCCAGTCAGCAAGATCGGGGATCAGAAAGTTCAACATGATAATTGTATTACCAAGACCAACACCTAACACTTTTGAAGCATGTTTAACAAACTCGTCATCTTCATTTCTCAGAGTGTCGATCTCCAGCCCGAATGCAGCGCTGCAAATGATATCCATGGTCAGTGCTTTGGACATTTGGTACATCTCAACTTCGCCGTCAAGGGATTTTAATCTTTTTTGGTTCAGCACGTCTACAAAATTATCCATACACCGGTCAACTACGGGTCTCAGGCTGTACATTTTCGCTGTCGTAAATGCCGGCTGCAGGACTGTGCGAAGATATTTCCACAAGTCCCCACTGGCGTTGTTGATAGATCGCTTCCAAATCGGGGACTGCTTCAATGGTTGTGCTCTGTTGTAGAACTTGGAGAACTGCTTAATGCAAATTTCATGGACCATTTCAGCGTCGTTGATCATCAAGGCTGGATAATTACCGTAGAACGTACCAAAGACAGGGACATAGTCTTTACTGGCGTTGATATCGAAGTTTGCCATTCCGTTATCCATGTACATTTTTAGGTGTCCGAAAATGATACCTGGTTTTGGTCCGGGTATGCCTAATCGCTTGAACGTTTGCTGTTTGTGCCATGAATAAGCAGTTATCACAAACACAAAGCATAATAATGAAGCTAAAATACTTCCAATTATAAAGAGAAGCATGATTGTAAATGTATCTTTGACCTGTAAATAAATCCAAACGAATTTATGCCTGTTTATTTACACTCACTTCTGGTTGTTTGCTTTTTCCATTAACACGCTGAAACAGTTCGGTAGTTTCCGGACAATGGGCGTAATATTCTTACGAGTGACAGAAGACATGTACACGTGTATCACCAACGATGAAGAGTCGTTTCCTCAAAATCCTCTGTGCAAAGGGCAGTTTTACACATAAATATCACAATAGCTGGTCAATAATCGATGTGAAAATAAAATACACAGTACACAATGTTGTTTATACAGGAAAAGCCGTCCGTGTGTCCCACAAACATGACGCACGTTCAAGCTGAATTTCACTGGTGTGTGAAACACCCGAGTCCTGCCGATGTTTACACTTGTAATCTCGGTTGTAGTGCAGCAATGCAGATTTGTGTGCATTTGTCGGCATGGCTTTGGGACACTACGGTAACACATTCTTGCCATGATCCTCAGCGCATTGACAATAGTTGGAGTTAATGAAAATGACCGTCGTTTTATGACGATAGAACTATTATATATAGTTTTTAAACAAAATAATTAAGTACAACGTCAAAATCAACGCTAAGAATGTGTCGACTGATATTAGCAGACTGCTCTGAAAAAATGTCGATGTATTAATAATCATCTGTGATCTTATTGCTTACACAAAAATCGCAGAGTTAAACGTGTTTCTTACCTAACGATTTTGCAAGTAAATAAATGTGAACAATATACATTTATCACATATTGTTTTTAAATATTTTATCTGTCTTGAGATACATCTCACCTGTGTCTTGTATCCTTACGCGGTAATCACGTGACGTCGTAAGTAAGCAGATATGCCACAACGCAACATTAAAGAGAGTTTGGATAAATTGTTTTCTCTCATGCAACCAAACATAACACCACAGCTGGACACTTGATTAGTTTACATTTTTCACAGTGTAATAGTGGAAGAGGTCGGCAACCATCAGGGGCGGATCCAGAAAATTATGGTGGGGGAGGGGTATGAATCAAGAGACATTCAACTTTATCGCAGTAAATACTGCATATACACAGTTAGGGACCTAAACTTCGACCTAAGCAGTCAACAGACAACATTTACTTTACAAGCTTAGTATTTTTGAAGCCTACATGTATGTGTTTTCACAACTCTTCTCTTTCACCTGGTTGGCTGGGGGTGGGATGAATCCCCTCAACCCCACCTCCCGACTCCGGATCCACCACTGGCAACCATTCGACTTCGTTCGACGACCAATCGCTGACAGGTTAGACCAAGGCATAAGCAACTTGTGCTTGACACTCTGCTTAAGTTCAGCTTTAGCGACCTGATTATCTACACGTTCAAATGGAATGCGACTACTGCTGATAACATTCTTGAATAAAAGGGAGACTTATTCTAGACATCGCACTGCCGGTTTTGATCCCGGGTGAGGCTCGAGTGTAATACTTCATGAAGATACTTTAAAGTATGTTTTACCCAAAAGAAGGGAGAGCCTGATCGAGTCGAAGTCTCGGGAGGTACTGGGGATCTGTTAAATGACAAGCCAGATTTACAACGTTAAGTATTTAAAAAAAAGAATATTAAATAGTTACAATAAAATAATAAAGTAAGTTCATAAAACGGAGAACTATTTATATATAATACGGAAGCACAAATCCCCCAAATCGGCTAGTTGCGGTGCGCATACAGGAGGCAAACACCTAGTGACGTCACTGTTTATGCATAGAATTCGGCTTGTCATTTGAAACAAGCAATATAATGTTTTACTAAATGATTGTCCTGATGGAAAAAGAATTGGGTTGAAGCATGCAAGAAGATATTAGATGACTATCGTTTTTCGTATGTTTTTATATCAATTATGATTTTAATTTAAGATATTTGTGAAATTGTTTAAAGTTGTCGCTGTCGATTGTTTTATACAAGGCTGGATAGTGTCTGTCGAAAGCAGCCTGCCGAAAGCAGCGTCTGTCGAAAGTATTAGTTGAACATAAAGTTTTTAAATCATGCTTTAAATACGAATCTTATTTGTATTTAGTACCTTATGATCTACGTTTTTACATTACTCGTCTACGTTTATCTGCGCATTCGGTAAGAATGCAAACAGGTCGATATTCAAATAGCTATTTACTGAGAAACAAGCGGGTATGTACATTTTGTAATACAGGAGATGTTGAAGATATGTATCATTTTGTAGTTATTTGTCAATTGTATAATAAAAAGTACAGAATCTAACATTTGCTGCAGACCGTCAGTTCATAAGTTTTGCTGCAAGATAGAAAAGTTCTTATTAATATTGCTCAGTTTGTTAAGTACGCATTTAAAGCGATAAATAATTGTACTCATTTACTCAATCTGCAGATTGATATTACATTTTAGTATTTTTCTCTTTAAAGTAACATTACTCTTCTGTTTTTTTTGTGTGTGTTTTGTATCATAAAGACAATGTATGTATCAACAAGTCTAATGAATAAATTCTATTCTGATCTGTTCTATCGAATTAAGCCAAAAACGACGGTTACTACCAAAAAGAAAAAATCCTTTTTTTTTGTAAACTTATCTTTTTATAAATGCCTTGTTTGTTGGGCTTATCGTCCTAACATCAGCATTTCAGTTATCTGGAGACGGTGTCCACATGAAGCAGATATAGTGCTGCCTTCACTGTGTATAGCATGCCGTGAACACCTGGCATGATACCACACCCAGTCACATTATCCTGACACTGGGCCAACCAGTAGTGGAACTACCCTTATATTTGCTTGAGTGTAAGCATCGGAGCTATACCACTTCCATTTTTAACGATTTTGGTATGTTTTCAAATAGCTATCTCTGCAGCATGACCCAGATAGGAAATCCCCCTTTTTAATGATGAGTAAATGGTCACGTGGTTTCCTTAGTTTTAAAATAGCTAACTCTGCAGCGTGGCTTGGATAGGAAATTCTCGGGATCTTTTCAGGTAACAATGATTTATTTAGTTGCCTGAGAGAGAAGAAAAATGATCCAAACTGTCAGATACCACCGATAGTACTGAGTACGTTAGGAATTGAATTATCAGTCTAGTTTATACATGATTTCATTTGATCTGCTGGATTGTGGTCGACAGCATTAGCCTATGTTAGTATATGCACGTGTACATACTACATGTAGTTACTGTCATTTAATCTTAATTCATTATTTTTAAAACATTACATCTCACTGGTTTAAGAGGAGGTGAAAATGAGTTTTAGGTAAATAGTATCATTTGAACAAAAGGGGTGACCATTGTGTGCAGTATAAGACTGTACAAATATTATTTAATGTCATGTGATCTTAAACTAAAGATAGTTATAAACATATTTTGTTACAACGCACCGACACAGTCATTGTCATATTAGCGACGTCTAGCTAATAAGTGGCGGATAAAGACCCTAGACGTACGTCTGGCTAGACCCATCCGCGCACCGAAGGTTAGCTGGAAAACTTTATCACATGGACGTTCACGACCTGACGGGGACTCGGATCCACGCCGGGGTAGGGTGAGGCGAGTGGTTGAGGAGTTGCAAGCCAGCGACTCAAACCGCTCAGTCACGGGCTTCCCTTTGGTTTAAGAAGTGTGTGTGTGTGTGGAGGAGGTGGGGCGGGGCGGGGAGGAAATCATTGACAATACCGTGTTGGCTTGAGCTTTACATTTGCATATGTGAGATATTTAATATTTATAATATTTTATATTTCAACTTTCTTAAAGTTTCGATGGTCATGCAAAGTCACATATTCATCGATGAAGTTACTGCATAAATGACTGATAAATGTTCGATGAATAATGCATAAATGCTTGATAAATAATGAATAAATGTTCTATAAATAATGGAAACATGTTATATATTAAAATGATTAAAAGTTCGAGAAATGATGGATAAAAGTTCGATAAATACTTAATAAATGTTCGAAAAAATGGGCAAATGTTCCATAAATAAAAGATCAATAATGGATAATGGATAAAGTCCGATAAATAATGCTATTGGATAAATGAACGATAATTTTTTGATAAATGTTGGATAAATGTTGCTATAAGCCGGTAGCTATTAACCCAGGCAATTAACCATGTAGAACCCCCGGCGTATCACACTTCAGTTGGTTTAATAATTTATATGCAAAACTGTAAAATGTCTGTTGCAAACATGTTATAAATGATAGATTCCTGTTTATTTTTACAGACTATTTGTAACCCTTTTGCTGCAAGAAGAAAGCACTAGGCGGAATCTAACGAGCCACCGCGTAACGTTACGACTGACGTCCGGATAGCAACGTACCGTGAGGACGATAAGACTAGCGTAGACAGAAAGAGTACGTGAGACCATAACCATTCTATGATTTGATAATTAAAAGATTATACAAAATGACAAAAATGTAGTCCTTGGGCACAAACAAGTTTAAAGGAAATGTTTAAAGTTTAAAGACTATTTGAAACGTCAAAATCTGCTATATATTGTAACTAAACATGCATAGATTGCATCAAATATAACACAGAACGTATGGCATTCCCAACTTTTGACGGCCCAATGAACTTTTTTCTGACAGTTTCGTAAAAAACTACAAAACATGTGTTCATATTTCCATATCTGACAGAGAAACAGGGGCGGATCCAGAAAACTTTAGTGGTGGTGGGTGCTGGGTATGAATCAAGATCCATTCAACTTTATTGCAGTAAATTCTAGATATATATACAAAATAAGGGACCCTAACTTCGACCTAAGCTGTCTCATCAAAAAAATTACTTTAAAAGCTTAGTGTTTTAAGCTTAAATTTGAATGTTTTCACAATTCTACTCGTGTAACTGGTTGCTGGTTGGGGGTAGGGGAGTGGAGGGGGGGGGGGGGGGGGGGGGGGGGCAGTGCAGCTCGTGCCCAGTCCGCAGCAAAGAAGGATAAGCGTATTTCTGAAGGTATTCTTTGACTTCGTCTCCGGATCAGAGCACTGAGCGCTGCGTTGTGAAAACTACCTTGCCGTTTCTTTGAACTGAAATGCACATATACTTCAAATAGCAGTATGAAGTGCACATCTTTTTGGACATGAAAGTTTAACACGCAATCGAAATGCGGAGACCTGAAAAGTCCACCGTTATTTTGTATCCGAATGCTTCCTAAACTTACATCGGTATTGATGTGACGTAAAAGTAAGATATATCCGATTGCCTAGTGGTTCTCTTGTTATGGTATGAAGTTCATTCCAAACTTGGCCCTGGTGCATTTTGCTTCAAACGTTTTGAGATTTTTTGGTAAGAAACGTTAAATGCTTTAGCTATCGCTTGAGTCCCAATTTTTATATTTTTTCATATATAAGTTTTTTTTAATGGCTTCATCGTCCCACCAACAGTAATGTAGTTATCTAAAGAAGGAGTCAACTTAAAGCAGATATAGTATTGCCTTCAGTGTGTATAGCATGTCGCGAACACCTGGCATGATACCACATCCAGTCACATTATCCTGACACTGGGCCAGTCAGACGTGGAACTACCCTTATATTTGCTTAGCGTTAGCAAAGGAGCTACCATTGTTAACGACTTTGGTATGTCGTGGCCCGGGATCGAACCCGGGGCCTCCCGTACCTGGAGCCGACGTTCTGCCGATTGTGCTACCAGGTCTGGTCTAAGATTTGGAAAGAACTGACGGATTTTTTTTTACATCACCTTTGCATATAGTTATTTAGTATGTTCAGATTTAAACTTGACGCATCTCTTGCCTGTTATGTATTATAAAACATTCTTAGTAAAAATAAGTTCAAAGGTGGAATCGATAGTTTGAGCCATTTTTCCTCTTATACAACGTAATGAACAATCTTTATATGGAGGATACAGTTGCTGTTTATTGGTGCCATACATTCAATGAAAAGTACAGAGCATCAAATGTCATTAAAAAATATATGTTCTATCCGAGCAACGCTACACAGTTAGTTGTTTCTAAAATAAGAAAACCACAAAGCCACTTACTTTGAGATCACGTTAAAAGATATTTGGATAATCAGCCCTAACGTCGATATATATTTGAGCTGCAGGATTTGCAAATAAAGGACAAATAAAGAGATATATTTCTTGATTTGTACTATTTAACAATGGGGGTAACTGTCTTTACCTTATCTGAAGTTAATGCAGCAATTATGCACACGTTCTCCTTCACAGAGGGTAATATATTGTAACATATTTAAGATACAAGCAACCTATCGGACAACACCTTAAACATCATATTGTGACAACTGAAGAAAAAAAACCTTATTCGATTTTATTTTTTCTCTCCTTCCAGGTGAAAGCGCTTCAGGTGTAGGCACCAGTGAATGCCTTTCTGTACCGGACGTACAGATTATTCTAGGATTTATGGCGGCGCTGGCGCTTGTCTCACTTTTGGCGGCCATTTTCTTTTGCTGCCTCTTTAAATGTAACCGTCGCCGCAAACGACACTCACATTCTGAGCCACGAAGTAAGAGATACGACAATGAGTCGACGATGTCTTCACGGAAGAGGGAAGTGTTCTACGTTATGCGATAAATTAAATGACAACGTGATGAAGTTGGCTATCTTGATTCTTTCAAAAAAAATTCTTATTTTTTGTGTGTATTTTTGTTGTTGTTGTTTTTGGGGGTTAAAAAGTGTAGTGTTATGGAAATATAGATAGGCTGCATATTTCTCATGATACACTATAATTGTCAGACTGTACTTAACACCTACTCAACAAAGGCCGTGCGAAGTTTCCAAACAAATAATCGTGGTACGACTTTGAAATGGTTCGAAGTCACCAACATCTTCCCCAGCGCTCGTAATATTAACAACACGCAATAAAACATTGAACTTTGTTGACCTACTTATTTCTTAACACCTACTCAACAAAGGCCGTGCGAAGTTTCCAAACAAATAATCGTGGTACGACTTTGAAATCGTAATATTAACAACACGCAATAAAAAATTGAACTTTGTTTACCTACTTATTTCTTAGCAATATGTCTCCAAAAGCTTTATTCTTAAATTCTTTAATACAAAAGTAATACCATGAAGTTTGAATCTTAACAAACATTGAATACGGAGCAAACATTGCACGTATGTCTATCAAAGTGTTTAGCCAAATGTGTTTGATAATTAGTGCAGTCTGTCCATATATAAATCAAACACACTAATTGTAGTAATATTCACCGAGCTGTTATTGCGCTATTCGCCCCTTAAAGCGTTTGTTGTTTTGTAAAAACGACAAAAACTGCAATTACTGATTATTAAAAAAGAAAACAGTAAATCTTATATATGTAATTAGTGAAGTCCTATAATTTGAAAAAAAAGAGAATTTGACAATCAATATGCGTAAAAGTTTACTTTTTACTTTTCTTTAGAAGACAGGACAAAAACAACAACAGAACACTTAGTATAAATGTAACAATATGCTCTAACAGTTGAAATAGAATAATTTCCGTTTACTAAAAATACGATCACTCCTTAAAAGCTGTGACTTTACCCCATAGCCATTTCCAAAACAAATTATAAATGTATGGCCGCCGATCTCGGCGACCCAATAACCAATAAGCAAATCAATGCAGATCCTGATGATATCTGCACCCAGCAGAGAGTTGGCTTATCTGGATCTACTTTGTCTGCCAAAGCCTTATAAATACAAGCTTAGCAGACTAAGGAGTAAAGTTCTGATTCGATGAAAACACTCGTCCTCAGTCGGAACTCCTCGGGTAAATCCGTTCTCTGGACAATCATCCCTCGGATTTGTCTGGTGCAATGATGCTTAAAGAAATCACGATCGTTTTGTTCGCCGAAAGTCGGAAGAATATGCCTAAAATGTAGTTCACACAAAACATAAACAATGGCGTCGTTTGACAGCTGTTTTGTTGACAGCGCTTTGTAAATTAAACTTGGATGATTTAAATTTGAAGCAGCCACAAACTGAAGGCATCGTACTATAGTGAGCTGTCATCCGAGCTGCCATCTTTGTTTTGACGACTGTTACAAAATAAGTCCCATTTAGGGAAATGGCCGAGGTAATCCGACTACCTACATACATCCGAGAGATGGTTCGTGAATTATCCGAGGTGTTCCGATTGCACTCGTCCTCCTACGCAGAGTTATCTTTCGATACTTTCACAAATACACCTGCAGCAGGCCCACGGCCATATAAGGCAAAATTCTGGCGTAAACAAATGGTTTGATATGACTTTCGAGGTTTGTCTATATCGTACTCGTGATGTTTTAATAATAGATATTTGGGTTTTGTCTGAAAACTCAAGATTGCTCGAATGATTTAGCATTTTAATAGAATTATCTTCTGTGATTTTTACGCAAGACAGTTTAGTACGTGAATGTAAACAACAGTGTAACCATATTTTTATATATTGTATTGACACAGACCATGTTAATGTCAATAACGTGTGCTAACTATTTAATACAGTGTCCTCTTCTAAGCTTGTTTGCTTCTTGCACGAGGTTAGTATTCTTAATAAGTTATAAATGCTTAAACTATTTACCAAGCTTTATACATTTTTAAACGGTGTAATATGTTAACCTGTTTTCAGTTATAATTTACATTATTTTAACTTATAGATTTTTATTTTTCAACTCACCTATTGTAATTTTAACCTGATTATACCCTATTTACATTAAACCTCACCGTGTTCGGCGCCTTATGACCTGTTAAGTGCCGGTGTGCCGTAAAACCAAAAATACAAACACAAACAGCAGTGCATGGCCATTTAAAGATGTTTTCATTTTTGTTTTGTCTGTTTTTTGCTTTATTTTCATAAAGCTGTTCCGGATCGTCAGGACATTTTTCAAGTTTTAAATTGTTACAAGATTGTATGTTTAATTATGGCCACTCGTGAGTGCCGAAACTTTTTCTAACAGTGATTTCGTAATTTTGTGGCAAGGTCGAAATAATTCTCTGTTTTCGAATACGGCCGTGTATTACGAACGTAATAATGCAGCCGGCTTGACGTGATTCGAAGGCGACAACAAAACGCACAGCTGAAAGCAAAAAAAGGAATGTGTAACGCCAAGCGAGTCTTTTTTAATACATGTGTTTTGCATTGTGTGTCGAACATTTATGGTATTGTTATTGTTTTTTAATAACTTAGGTTTCAGAGCAGTTTTAAATTTTTATTAAAAATAACAAAATACAATGTCATCTTAATTGTCATTTATATTGCAAGTTGACATAGGTGATGACCCTCTATCGCGTTATGTTACCATGGATAAAGATGTGTATTGTTATTTCTTATACATTTTGTTATTTCTTTCATTCTTTTAGTTCTCATATATATTTAAAGTTATATTTTATTTTGATTTGTAAAATGTAACGAAACGTTTCTAACAAAAGCACTTTAAAAAGTCATTCATTGTCAGAATAATGTCCTTCAGACTCATTTTAAGTCATTTTGAATACTAAAACTTGTATCTCTCATGTATTTTCAAAATTAAATATTTAGCTATAAATAAATACATAATCTTGCAGTTACAAAATTGACACCTAGTAATTAATGCAATAAAGAATTTGTAAGGAACAACCCACATTATCACTAACAATAATGTTTGTGGCTTTGTGTAAAACTAGCCTACTGTCTCACATCCATACTAGCAGGTAATTTAGTTTTGCATTAACCCATCAGAGGTATTACTGTGACAGATTAGTACTATGTTGGCTTAAGACTCCCTGCAGTGATGACCAGCAATTAGCAGGTCTGGTCATAGCATGTGGCATAGCATATATATATATGATTGCATAATTTGTATATTCACCATTGTTTCCTTTACAAACTGTGAATGACTATGTTCAACCCCCAGATATAGCATACATACACTTGGATCTTGAACAATACCTGTGTGACAGACACATCGTTACAGACTGTGGCAGCCTGGCTTAACAGAAAACAGATGCCCTCACATGCTGGGTGGGGCAATAAATGGGGGGGGGGGGGGGGGGGGGGGGGGTTGAGATGCCTTTAAAGGCTAAGAAAATTAAATAACAAAACTAAACCAAAATCTCTGGTCTTTTGCCATGTTTGAATGAAAGTTACACACACAATAAAATAAATACAAGAAAGGGCTAGGATGTGACACATCCAAGGCGACGTAGAAACAAGAAGATGGCTATCCTGGGAACTAAACACTCTCTTACTCTGTTGATTAATTACATAAACATTTGACAGTAACGAACCATTACTCTGATGGGAAGTACAATATTTTTGCTACTTTATTTTCCTTGTTCTCTGTTACAAATTTAATTACAAGCTGCATTGTCACATCGGTATACTCGCTTTCTTTTGCTAAACAATACTTCGCCACATAGCTGCGAATTCCTAAAAATGCCAGCTACTTTTTTTATAATTGCAAGCACATTATTGTTGCAAGCTACAATGTTAAAATAACGGAATACTCAGTTTTTTCTCTGAATTGGACAGAACAGCCTGATATAGAAAAAATTGATATAGGAAAACTGTTGCATACAACCTTTAATGACATTAACAATATGGCTAGTGCAGAAACATCCGTACATGCTATTTAATATACGTAATAACAAAATAATGCCCTATAGTAATTGTAAATCACTCACTCTATGGCTATGGCAACCGGGGTGGTAGGGGGGTGCGTGGGAGGGTGCGGACAGAATCCTCTGAGAAAACTTCGATTTCTGGAATGTTGGAGATGCGGTCTGGCGTGTGATTGTAAAGTGTTCTTGTTTTTAAAATTTAAGTTGAAGTTGATAATTGTGACTTAAGATATGTAATTTCCAAATTGTATACGAGAAATGTGATTTAGATACATGTAAAAACGAACGTGTTTGTGCAAACAAATAGCAAATTTAAGCATATGCAGTGTTGCAATTTGCAAAAAAAAAGAAACTGAATATTGGCGAATATCCCCTTCCATACTTATATATCACTACTGTGACCGTAACATTACTGCCCTCACTCCTCCGTGAAGTCTCGTCCCCAAGACTTGGCATGGGAAGTTCCGTGTGAAAGCAACTCCAGTCCGGCAGTTGACTCTATCTTACTAATGTAACGCAGGCCGGTGTCACGGTCTGATGTTTCTACCGTGCTTAAATTTCTCTGTCTAGTGTGCGCATTGCTATTTTAAACAACGCCTGCCTAAATTTCCTACCATTCCATACTGGTGTAAAAAGTGTTACTTAATATGAAAACACGTGCCCGGGAGGAAATATAAACCCACTTATATACGGGCTGATGCGTCTATCCGACCAGTCTTTCTCTTTACCATAAACACGTTACATCAATATAACATGTTTACCTAAGATGGAAATGTTTGCCTGAGTGGAAATATAAGCCCATATATACATGGGCTGATGTTTCTATCAGACCAATCTTTCTCTCTCTACCATTTACATGTATACATAAATATTACACCTTTACTTAAGATGGAAATGTATGCCCAGGTGGAAATATAAACCCATCTTTACACAGTCTGATGTTTCTGTAGGGCCTGTCTTTCTATATTTATATTCATATCCAGTTTTGTATCGTTTACTTTATGTAGAAACATGTGCCCAGTTTTCTATCTCTATTATATACACAAACATGTATCCCTACATATTAGACATTCACTTAAGATGGAAATGTGGGCCTGGGTGGAAGTATAAGCCCATATATACATGGGCTGATGTTTCTTACAGGCCACTATTTCTGACTCTTTCATATACATGTATAGATGAATTTTACATGTTTACTTAAGATGGAAATGTGTGCCTGGGTGAAAATTTAAGTCCGTCTATACACGTTTCTGTTGTACCAATCGTTCTATCTTTACAATATACATGTATACCTAGAATATTTCACGTTAACTTAAGTTGGAAATGTGTGCCCGGGAGGAAATCTTGAACCATCTATATTACGGGCTCATATTTCTATTAAAATTTTGTGCATGCGCATTGGGGCGTGTGAGAAATTTCGACACGGCAGAAATATCAGACCGTGACACCGGCGCTCCCCAACACCCATCCATACACCAGCCACGGTAACCGTTCGTAACCGCGCAACTTTCGAAGACGCTTAAAACGCGTCGTTAGAGGGTTAAATCCAGCAGCGAGGGTGGTTTTGGGCGCTTATAATATTATGTCACCACTGTGACCGTTACACTAGAAATGATCTGTGAAGTTCAAGATAGAGCAACATGTCTCTTTTATTGAGTAAGACGAACGAAGACATGATTATTGTCGTACATTAGATTATTTTTTATCAATGGTTTATATTCTAGTGTATACTCATAAAGAAAATTTGACATCTCTGACAGAAAAAAAGATATTACCAAGAAAAGTATACAAATATTCAGAAGTAAAATTTCATTTTTGTATGAAAGTCAAATGTCAGTTGTCCGTTTATCGCATACTATTTATGCGGTACACGTGTATGTGTTAAGGTGCTATATCATTCATTTAGTGGGTTGAGTAACTGATTTAAACTGATATTGTTTAAATTTTCTTCCACCCCAGAAAAGTCTCCCCTGAATAATCTCTAAATGCAAGTAGGTTCTTTTATTTGGACTACTCGGTTTTTATGCTTGTACTCTTTGATGTGTATGTTGACTTTCATACCGTTCCTGTGATACCCAGGTTCATCATAATCTACCAACGCTTCCATTTTGTTGTTTAAAGACAGTATCTCTTTAAGTAATTCATTGGACTTAAGACTCATATTTACGCAAAAGTAAGAAATTTTACTTTTTGATATTGCACCATCGACAGAAACACAGGCAATAAAGTACAAGAATTCCAACTGAAAGGACGTACCTACCAGGGTTTAATCTGGTTTAAACTCAAATGTATTTGGGCTACCCCAGATACAGTTGTATTATCTAACAAGAGGAAAACTTAAAACTCGACAATGTTCCACCATTACAAATGCAGCTTCCTCATAGGTCACTTAACTGCACTTACTTTGTAAGTAATATAGCACCTTAACATTGTTAATTTTGTTATATATTAATCACTTTGTTTATATAAATCACTTCACGTGTTATATTATACTCCATTAAGTCCGTGGGAAGAGCCTTACCCATACATCATCCTCTGGTTTTAGAAACGATCCTTTTGACAGCTTTGGCGGATAAGCCAGCTTTGGTGATGGCGCAACCTTGACACTTTGAAACAATCGAACTACGGCGAGTTTTGTTTCAACTAAAGCAAGCTTCATTCCAACACAATTTCTTGGTCCAACACCGAACGGAATATAACTGCATTGATGAATGTTCTTCTTGTTCTCCGGAGAAAAGCGTTCAGGGTCGAATTTGTTAGGTTCCGGCCAGTATTTGCTATTTCTGTGAAGGACATGTGGACTAAATGTAACATCCATGCCTCTTGGAATAAAGACGCCGTTGATCGTGACGTCTTCAGCGGCAATGCGATTGAATCGTAGCGCCGGGCAGTAGAGTCTTAAGGTTTCGCATACAACCATATCTAAGTAGGTCATGCTCATTAGTTTGTTGATTGACGGATTGCCTGTCCCGACTTCTTTGTCGATCTCTTCAATAAGCAGATCCTGACAGTGTTTGTGAAATGCCATGTTATAAACAATCCATGACAGCAAAATGGACGTAGTCTCGTGACCTGCCGCCAGAAATATAATCCCGTTGATTATGATTTCGTCATCCGTAAGTCCTCTGGCTTTCAGTTCTTCGAAGTTCTCTTCATGACCAGCAGCGACGACGGGAATGGCTTTCTGTGTATCCATCATTGATTTAAGCAGATCGTGAAATGAAGACCCCGCTTCACCTTCTTGTTTCCGATCTTTCATTGCCTTCACCACGGCGGACCGAAGATACGTCATAGCATCTTTGTCAACGAAGCCACCTGCCAGATATGTAATCCAGTCAGCAAGATCGGGGATCAGAAAGTTCAACATGATAATTGTATTACCAAGACCAACACCTAACACTTTTGAAGCATGTTTGACAAATTCGTCGTCTTCATTTCTCAGAGTGTCGATCTCCAGCCCGAATGCAGCGCTGCAAATGATATCCATGGTCAGTGCTTTGAACATTTGGTACATCTCAACTTCGCCGTCAGGGGATTTTAATCTCTTTTGGTTCAGCACGTCTACAAAGTTATCCATACACCGGTCAACTACGGGTCTCAGGCTGTTCATTTTCGCTGTCGTAAATGCCGGTTGCAGAACTGTTCGAAGATATTTCCACAAGTCCCCACTGGCGTTGTTGATAGATCGCTTCCAAATCGGGGACTGCTTCACTGGTTCTGCTCTGTTGTAGAACTTGGAGAACTGCTTTATGCAAATTTCCTTGACCAATTCAGCGTCGTTGATCATCAAGGCTGGACAATTACCGTAGAACGTACCAAAGACAGGGACGTAGTCTTTACTGGCGTTGATATCGAAGTTTGCCATTCCGTTATCCATGTACATTTTTAGGTGTCCGAAAATGAAACCTGGTTTTGGTCCGGGTATGCCTAATCGCTTGAACGTTTGCTGTTTGTGCCATGAATAAGCAGTTATCACCAACACAAAGCATAATAATGAAGCTAAAATACTTCCAATTATAAAGAGAAGCATGATTGTAAATGTATCTTTGACCTGTAAATAAATCCAACGAATTTATGCCTGTTTATTTACACGATACTGTACACTCACTTCTGGTTGTTTGTTTTGTCCCTTAACACGCTTATATGTATAAAGGCATACGAAACTGTTCAGTTGTTTCCGGACACGAAACAGTTCGGTAGTTTCCGGACAATGGGCGTAGAATTCTTACGAGTGACAGAAGAAATGTACACGTGTATCATAAGCGATGAAGAGTCGTTTCCTCAAAATCCTCTGTGTAAATGGCAGTTTTACACATAAGTATCACAACAGCTGGTCAATAATCGATGTGAAAATAAAATACACATTACACAATGTTGTTTATACAGGAAAAGCCGTCCGTGTGTCCCACAAACATGACGCACTTTCAAGCTGAATTTCACTGGTGTGTGAAACACCCGAGTCCTGCCGATGTTTACACTTGTAATCTCGGTTGTAGTGCAGGCGCGTATCTGGGCCAGTTTTGAAATTACGCACAATTACAAGGGAAATAACCTTTGTAATAATACTTTGAATACATTCGGTTCTTTTCTAATGAATAACAGTTAAAATACGGACATACAAGGAACTTGACGCTAAATATAAACGACTAAAATCCTGACGTGCATAAGTTTAATAATTTTAAACCTTTTCAACTTGATTGGTGTAGTAATTGGATTTTATAACATAGAAACTACGGAAATAAAATATATCATTCCTAACCCGGGTAAGGCATCGACTTTCTTAGTGTGTTAGGTACTTTTAGATTTTTCGAGAGGAGGTTACGCACGTGCGTAAAGTGCGTAATGGGAGAAACGCGCCTGTTGTAGAGCAACAATGCGGATTTGTCAGCATTTGTCGGCATGGCTTGGGGACACTACAGTTGCACATTCTTGCCATTATCCTCCGTACATTGACAATAGTTGGAGTTAATGAAAATGACCGTCGTTTAATGACGGTAGAACTGATATATAAAGTTTTTAAACAAAATAAGTACAACGTCAAAATCAAGGGGTATGAATGAAGAGACATTAAACTTTATTGCAGTAAATACTGCATATAGACAGTTAGGGACCTAAACTTCGAACTAAGCAGTCAACAGAAAACATTTACTTTACAAGCTTAGTATTTTTGAAGCCTACATGTATGTGTTTTCACAACTCTTCTCTTTCACCTGGTTGGCTGGGGGTGGGATGAATCCCCTCAACCCCACCTCCCGACTCCGGATCCACCACCGGCAACCATTCGACTTCGTTCGACGACCAATCGCTGACAGGTAAGACCAAGGCATAAGCAACTTGTGCTGGACACTCTGCTTGAGTTCAGCTTTAGCGACCTGATAATCTACACGTTTAAATGGAATGCGACTACTGCCGATAACATTCTTGAATAAAAGGGAGACTTACTCTAGACATCGCACTGCCGGTTTTGATCCTGGGTGAGGCTCGAGTGTAATACTTCATGAAGATACTTTACAGTTTGTTTTACCCCAAAGAACGGAGATCCTGATCGAGTCGAAGTCTCGGGAGGTACTGGGATTCTGTTAAATGACAAGCCAGATTTACAACGTCAATTATTTTAAAAAATGAATATTAAATAGTTACAATAAAATAATAAAGTATATAAAACGGAGAACTATTTATATATAATACGGAAGCACAAATCCCCCAAATCGGCTAGTTGTGGTGCGCCTACAGGAGGCAAACACCTAGTGACGTCACTGTTTAGGCATAGAATTCGGCTTGTCATTTGAAACAAGCAATAAAATATTTTACTAAATGATCGTCCTGATGGAAAAAGAAATTGGGTTGAAGCATGCAAGAAGATATTAGATGACTATCGTTTTTCGTATGTTTTTATATCAATTATGATTTTAATTTAAGATATTTGTGAAATTGTTTAAAGTTGTCGCAGTCGATTGTTTTATACAAGGCTGGATAGCGTCTGTCGAAAGCAGCCAAGTGTTAGTTGAATATAAAGTTTTTAAACCATGCTTGAAATACAAACCTTATTTGTATTTAGTACCTTATGATCTACGTTTTTACACTCGTCTACGTATATCTGCGCATTCGGTATGAATGCAAACAGGTCGATATTCAAATAGTTATTTACTGAGAAACGAGCGGGTATGTACATTTTGTAATACAGGAGATGTTGAAGATATGTATCATTTTGTAGTTATTTGTCAATTGTATAATAAAAAGTACTTAGAATCTAACATTTACTGCAGACCATCAGTTCATAAGTTTTTTTGCAAGATGAGCTTAGGGAATAGAAAAGTTCTTATTAATATTGCTCAGTTTGTTAAGTACGCATTTAAAGCGATAAATAATTGTATTTGTTTACGCAATCTGTAGATTGATATTGCATCTTAGTATTTTTTTCTCTCTATAGTAACATTACTCGTCTGCTTTTGTGTGTGTTATGTATCATAAAGACAATGTATGTATCATCAAGTCTAATGAATAAATTCTGTTCTGTTCTGTTCTATCGAATTAGGCCCAAAACGACGGTTACTACCAAAAAGAAAAAAATCCTTTTTTTTCTTGTAAACTTATTTTTTTATGAATGACTTGTTTGTTGGGCTTATCGTCCCACCAACAGTATTTCAATTATCTGGAGACGGTGTTCATTTGAAGCAGTTATAGTGCAGCTTTCACTGTGTATAGCACGCCGTTAACACCTGGCATGATACCACACCCAATCACATTATCCTGACACCGGGCCAACCGGTCATGGAACTACCATTATATTTGCTTGAGTGTTAGCATCGGAGCTATACCACTTCCATTTTTAACGACTTTGGTATGTTGCGGCCCGGGATCGGGCCAGGGGCAGACGCTCTACCGATTGCGCTACCAGGTCCGGTTTTTTAATGCATGAATAGTATGCAATAACTAAGGATTACGTATAACACATATTGCATAAAAAAGCACCAAAATGACATTCAAACTCACCAAAAATATAAAGCACTGGTTACGTTTTTCTCGAATTCTCGTACTTTTTTATCAAAAAGAGAAAAGTTCAGAAAAGTGTTTTTAATTAGATTCTAACAGATATATTTAAGTCATATTAAGAAAATGATTTACAGCGAAGTCCGATATCCTCGCTTTAAGTTTATACAAGTTTGTGTTTCATCTCTTGCTTTTATTTGAAAGAGTGAAAAATACCAATGAAAGAAAACCTTATCATTGGCGCAGCTCTGGAGAAAGGAGCCTTATATGGAATACATATTTATGGGGACGATAGTGCAACTAGCCAAAATAGGAACTCGCAGCTGTTCTGTGAGACTTTTTTCATACAAAAGAACTGAGTATTCCGTTTTTTTAAACATTGTAGCTTGCAACAATAATGTGCAACTTGCAATTATAAAAAAGTAGCCTGCATTGATTGGAATTCGTTTGGCGAAGTATTGTTTAGGGGAAAAAAAACGAGTATACCGATGTTAGCACCGCAGCTTGAAAATACAGATATATGAGAGAACAAGGAAAACAAACAAAGTAGCAAATACTCTACTTCCCATCAGAGTAATGGTTCGTTATGGTCAAATGTTTATGTGATTAATCGACAGGAAAAGAGAATGGTTAGTTCCAAGGATAGTCATATTTTTCTCACATCCCTGCTCTTTCTTATTTCACTCTGGTCCACAGCATTCTATACATAGCGTGTGACGTCACTACGTTAAAGTCATTTTGACCGTGTGTTGACGCAACGAGCCCACAATGAAATGATAGGTTTATCATTTTCACGCTGAGTCCCAAGGGAGGTAATTACGGACTACTGATTAAAATAAAGTTTAATGACAAATTAAAAATAAATAAAAACCTACTATGACCACTCGTGAAATAAAATACAATCATACACCGAAATCAAGATATATCCTTTTTAATTTTTTTTTAAATTATTACACTTATCAGTCCTAGTAGTATAAGATAACTAAGTGGTCATTTAAATGGGGGTACATTGGTCAAATGGAAATTGTCTCCCTTGTTAGTTAATATCCGAGATATTCCAAACAGTAGGTATGTCCTGTTGGTTGATATTTTTAGACTTTATGGTCAGTTCTTTTGTAGATCTTGCAACTACAAACAATGAAATTTCTTGCTTTTGCATAAATATATGCTTATATGCTTAAAATCAATTTAAATACTTATACATATTTGTAATCTAAAAAAGAAAATGCAAGTGTTTGTTGATGATGGTTTACCTGGGTATCACAAGAAAGACAGAAAAGTCAACTCCAAAGAGCAAAAGCATAAAAACCGAGTAAAACAAATGAAATGACATAGCTGCATCGAGGGGTTATTCAGGGGAGACTACAGATTAATGTCTCTCAATATCGCCCGACCAATCTGCACAAAGGTCAGAATGGGGTCAAATTGCCCCGGGTCGACATGATTTGTGACACGATAGGTACAACACATTGTTTCTGATTTAGTGTAATCGTACATGTCGCTGTTTGTTGCACATGTCATGATGTGTGATTTACTTACAGGCGCGTTTCTGCCACGTGCGTAACCTCCGTTCGAAAAATCAAAAATAAAAAAGTACCAAAAACACTGAGAAAGTTGACGAATAACCCGGGTTAGGCATGATATATTTTATTTCCGTAGTTTCTGTGATATAAAATCATATTACCACACCAATCAAGTGAAAAGGTTTAAAATGATTTAACTTATACACGTCTGGGTTTTAGTCGTTCATATTTTGCGTTAAGTTCCTCGCATGTCCGCACTTTACCTGTTATTCATTAGAAAAGAACCGAATATATTTACAAGTATTACTACAAAGGTGATTTCCCTTGTAATTGTGCGTAACTTCAAAAAACAGCCCAGATACGCGCCTGTTTACTTATGCACCATGGCGTTATAGTTGATCAATTTCAAACATGTAAAAATCTTACAAAAACTATTCAAATGTCATCTTTATCTTTCTTTCCCGAATTATTCGAAGGTTATTAAAGGTACTGTCCCCCACTTGATTTAATTGCCCAAACTGAAGAAACTAAAAAGAAAGGATTAACAACCTCAATTAAGACATTTTTATTTCGGTGAAAATTTAAGTATGAAGTACCTTCTTACTTTATCGTCGACTTGTGTTTTAATACTCTTCGCTGTTTTTGATTAAATGTATATTCATTTTGTTTGTTTCCTATAAAAAGAGACTTTTCTAAGTTTATTAATATAAAGAATAAAACAAAAATAATAATAAGGGCAAATAAGCCAGAAATCGGTAATCTACATTCATCCATTTTTAATGAGTGGTTATCATCATACAACATAATGCGTCCACTCCACATAAAACGCTTCAATTATGTCATCTAGAAATTTCCGCAGTTTTCTGTGAACATAACTCGTAACAATCGCTTGAAATGTCAAAGGTGGTATCCGAAGGTTTGAACCAAAAATATTTCCATAAAACATATTAATAAACCATAATTACCTGAACAGATCTCGCAAAATGCTATTTATTAAAGTGATAAACTTATCTAGAAATTGAACCATTAAGCCTCAATCGTTATTTCAAACATGTATTTCTGTCTGAGCCAAACTGCATAGTTAGCAATATTTAAGCTAAAAAAAAAACAACGTGACAACTTGATGTTTTAGCTCATCCACGTCATCCGCTGTGACGCCGATGTCTATTTATAGCAGTTATCCCAATCGCCATTATTCATAGATAAGAAAAATGAACTTATGAACATTTTAAGTTATAATTAACAAGTTTCACTGCCCTAAAGTTAAGATACTATTGAATCGTCAAAGCTTAGACTGAATTATTTATGTGCAGAATTATGTACAAACACCCAAACAGAGATCAGATATTGTTACATATATTAAATATAGACAGACTGTCGGATCCTGCCATTAAGTGTAGCGAAATTCCAAATTGAAAGGATGAACTGAACACCTAATTTGATGACACGACCAACAAGTATATCCCGAAATTTTGAAGTTTTTTTATGACTTTTAGCTTCACCATTCTAACTTATCCAGAGCATAATTGAAATAAACGAGTATTACTTCAACTTAAATTTTTAAAAACAAGAACACTTTAGAATCACACGCCAGACCGCATCTCCAACATTCCAGAAATCGAAGTTTTCTCAGAGGATTCTGTCCGCACCCTCCCACGCAACCCCTTCCACCCCGGTTGCCATAGCCGTAGAGTGAGTCATTTACAATTTTTATGGGGTATTATTTTGTTATTACGTATATTAAATAGCATGTACGGATGTTTCTGCACTAGCCATATTGTTAATGTCATTAAAGGTTGTATATATATCAATTTTTTCTATTTCAGAGAAAAAAAACTGAGTATTCCGTTATTTTAACATTGTAGCTTGCACAAATAATGTGCTTGCAATTAAAAACAGTAGCTGGCATTTTTAGGAATTCGCAACTATGTGGCGAAGTATTGTTTAGCAAAAGAAAGCGAGTATACCGATGTTACAATGCAGCTCGTAATTAATTTTGTAACATAGAACAAGTGAAAATAAAGTAGCAAAAATATTGTATATATATATATATATATATATATATATATATATATATATATATATATATATATATATATATATATATATATATATATATATATATGTTACTTATGGAAGGGGATATCCGCCAAAAAATATGCTTAAATTTGCTATGTGTTTGCACAAACACGTTCGTTTTTACCCGATCTAATTCACATTTCTCGTATACAATTTGGAAATTACAAATCAAGTCACAATTATCAAGTCACAAATGTTATGTTCGCTTACAATTTACAAGTTACAAATCTCAGTCACAATTCTCAAGTCACAAATCACTTATGTACAAGTTAAGAATTGGCAACATTCAGACGCTAGGTGGCGGTACCACATAAATATTGGCGTCACTAAGCTAAAAATAGAACGGAATATCATAAGCTAAAAATAGAACGGGATCATAAATGATTCTTGAAGAGAGATACAATAGAAAACAGCCAACGTTATTTGGTGTCAAATTGAACGCGTTATCTTTTGCCAAAAGTAGTTATAAATATATGTATTAAAATTCTGCAAGTAATTTTACCATATAAGTCTTTGTTTTCTTAAAACTACATTCCAATTAAACATACATATCGGACGTTTCCAGAATAACATACTCTCTCATTCACATTCGGATTTAATTAAAATGCATTGGAATTTAACTTCATCAACAGGAGTATGTGGTGTAGTGAGAATGCTTTCCCCAGAGTCAGGTGCCCAAGTAGCTCAGTTGCTAGAGCCCTACGTCAAGAGCAGGAGGTCTTGGATTCGACCCTCGCCCTCGGTAATGGGATTTTTTTAGTAGCGTCAGAATTAATTCATCAGAGAACCCTGTGGAGCAGGAACATGCTATGTACTGGTGGTTCTGTCCAGTTGATACCTGGCTAAAAAAATAAGGAAGGTTAAAAGCTCTCTGAACAGGTAGGCCAGGTGGTAGAGCACCTGATTACGGAAGAGGTCTTGGATTCGAACTCAATACTGTGAACCGTTAACGGAATTTTGCCAGCTCAGATCACTTCGGTTAAATTAGAATATATGCAGTTAAATGAAAGAGGGTGGGACCATAGAGGCTAAAAGTGTGGGGGTGGGTCGGGGTGTAGGGGCTGTCAGACCTGAGAGATAAAAATATACGAACAACATTTGAACCGATTCATACAGTTTGAGGAAAAGGTAGAGGCGTGTTAATATGGAACAACTTTTATTGGTGCATGTCTACAGTACATGTCACGAATTATTATAATTGCATGTATCACGAATTTTCTTAATTTGCCACTAACACTGAATTATCACTTAATCTTCTATAATCACAAACATAGGCCCATATATACGTAGTCATATCATGATCAGCAGTTAAGTACATACCTTAAAAGCATAGGTCTTGGATTCGACCCCCGCCCTCGGTAATGGGATTTCTCCAGCATTTTAGTCACGTCAGAAGGAGTTCTTCTGAGAACACTGTGAAGCTGGAATAGGCTAGGCACTGGTGGTTCTGTCCAGTTGATGCCTGGCTGAAAATAAAGAAGGCTAATAGCTCTCTGCCAAGGTAGGCCAGGTTGTAGAGCACCTGATTACGGAAGAGGCTTTGGGTTCGAACTCAAAAGTGTGTACCGTAAACGGAATTTTGCCAGCACGGATCACTTCGGTTAATTCAAGATACATGCAGTTAATTGAAAGGGGTGGGACCATAGAGGTTGAAAGGGGTGGTACGTAGTCATATCATGTTCAGCAGTAAAGTTTCGAATAATATACCTTAAATGGTATAGCACAAATAAATAGTACATATGTCTGATTCTGTCGGTAAGAAACTCACAGTTTGAAAGTACACACGAACGCGGACCAGTTCAAGTGGTACATTCAATTTATAGATGGACATTCCCGTGTTAGAAGCGCCCCCTTGCGTCCTAATGTTGAACTGATGTTATGCGGTGTACATTTTACATTAGAGATTTGCGCCTCTAGTTTAGTAAATTGTAAATTAGATTGTAGAAATGTAAAATGTATTTGTGATTTTCGTCCCGCGATTTGCAACTTGTAAATTGTATATGCGGGAAATGTGAAATTGTTCAAATGTAATGCTGAAATGTGAACATTTTTATGTGATATATAAAAGTTAGGATGTAATTAGAAAGCGGTATTTAGCATGCGCGGTGTTGCAATTTACAAATTGACATTTGAAGTGACAAATCCGAGTATTGAAAGTTAAAAATATTAATTAGAATATTGGCGGATACCCCCTTCCATAGTTACTTGCTCCCATATTGCTTTAACTTATTTACTCGTTTCATTTTTGGGTCGGCCTTGATGCTTCGCCTCAAAGACTTTTCTCGTTGCACAAATTATAATCATAACTAAAATATTTAAGGATTAAACTTACGTGAGATTCACATAATATCAAATGAAGGTTTTGCCTTTTTGTATAGATGTACATATTTTTTATGAACAACAAACAACGTTATCTTTTGATAAAAGAAACCGGTTATTAACATTATTCAATACATACCATGAGCATCATGAAACATTCGTTGCACGCACCGTCTGTTTTGCAGCTTGAGGGCATTAAAGTATGTCAAGTAAGTACAACTGGACGCAAAGAAGCCGAATGAGGTAGTTCACTCACTACGTGATCATGTGCTGCATATTCTCGTATATTCTCGTATATTCTCGCTTATAATCCTAAGAGAATCCTGTGAGTGTATCGGAAAAAATCCCATCGATCATGAGCTAGCCTTTTACCAACGGGAAACAAATACCGATAGCAGCCAGCAAATTGCTGCACACGAGCTCAACGATGGACTAAATAATGGCGGAGGAAGGGCCACGATGGAAAGCGGCAGTCATGTCCTGAAAAAACATAACAACCAATGCAGTCTGCTTTTCTACATCTACCGGTTTGTGGGTGATGTGGTATGGCTGAAGTTGTGTCGGACAACATTTTCAGGGTTTGATGAACATATTTCGTGATATCGATAGCAATTAACTTAAAGTGATCGTGTGTTTGTTACGAATAGGACTTAATTACAGGCGGAAATCGGCGATATACAGGGTTAGTGTTACCAACGCCTACATACGGACAGTCACGCCCATTTTATTTCATAAGTAAGCTGCAGCAGTGACGGATATGTGACTAAATGCAAGGTATGGTGATTTATATGTATATTCCTACATTTTTGACATCGTGTGTAATGTGTACGACACGCAGCGTAATGTTTTTCATAACGATTTTTGCATACACAGGTATTCCTGATTTGTTTAAATCCAGTGTGTATTGCATACATGTTTTAACTATTGATTGATTGAGGTAGGGGTATATAGATGGCACTAGACTTCGGGTAGAGTACATTTATAACCTTTTAGAAGAGTACATAGGGCCTGTTTATACACACTTCTTCATCACAATCACCACTACCAACACCATCACCACCACCACCAACAACAACAACAACAACGACGACTCCAAACGCAAGCACAAAAAGCAATCACAATAATAAAAATGCCTGGATGCACCATCAACACAACCACCAACATTCTCCGCAAAGACAGTCGACAGGTAAGGAGTAGAAAAAAAAACAACATACGTCTGTTCATCCATTTAAATATTTTGTCTAATAACGTATATTCAACCCTGGTGTATATGTTTTGTGCCCCCTGTTGAATCAAGAGAGCAACCTGTTTAGGCCCTTGTCAAGGTACATCTATATATATGCATTTATAAGACTATGTATTTTCTAATGCCTCCATTCTAAGGCAACTATACAAAGACCCTGCAGCAAATAGCGCAGATTCTGGTCAAAAAGAAGCTGGGTGATCTGCATCTACATTACTTTCCCAATCCGTTCCAAGGGTGTGCTTAACAGGCCAGGAGTTTCGGGTATCTGGTATTTCGCAAGAACGTTATTTACTGCCACTGTTATCATTTCTGGTTGGTGTGGGAGGTTATATCTTACGTCATTTCGATATTCTTTCCAGAATAATTTGAGATTCTATGGTAGGGGCCCGACTGGAGGGTATAATAAATCAAACAGGTATAGCACGATGGAAAAAAGACAATAATAAAGTAGAAATCATTATATAAAGGGCGTCTTGTTTCAGCGTTAAAATTTTAAAGGTGGTATCCGACAGTTGGGACCAAAGTTTATTTTCTCAATTAACTAAATAATACAATGCTGTTCACTGATGTCCTAGATCGGTGTGAACAGTTAATCATAAATCACCACTTGCAAGCAGGCATTTCCTATCCGAGCCACGCTGCAGAGATATCTTTTTTTTTTAAACTTAGCAAACCACGTGACCACTTACTTTTGAGATCACGTTATATAGTCATATTGGGCAATCCGCTCTGACGTCAATATCTGTTTTAGCAGAGACCACTATCGAGCTTTTTTATACTCTTAGAATGAATACACATTCAGCGTCATTTTTTCGCGATTATTTCTCTATAACAGTTCAGTTAGTGTTTAGAATCGTATTTCTAAAGACAAAAATATGGGTTTATACAAAAAATATGCCCAAATTCCCCAAAGCAGCAGTTCGAGGTAGTTCTATGTATTTGATATAACCAAACTGTCGGATACCACCTTTAAGAAAGCATAGTGTTTAGAATTACGTTATAATCTTATGATCAGAGGTAATTTTTATGCCATTCATTGTGCTTCGATACAGTTAAAAAATTACATAAGAAAATGTAGAGCTGTCCAGCACGCGTTATCTTGCACAATATGAACTATGAACGTTTGTTAATTAATCAATTATGATAAAGGCCAATTTTTCGATTTTATCTCTTAGGTATGTGCATTTCGTATTGTAATCATCATTTACTTCTTCTTAAGTATAACAACACAAACATCAGCATTCAAGGTGATGTCCGACAGTTTGCCTATGTCGATTTTATGTAACATCCCTGTTCTGGCTAATCTGGGCAAACTTGCTGCATAAATTTATACTTTGGTGTAAGTAAAGGCTGTTAAGTAACATAGTCTTAATTTGTAGACTTAAAAATCGTGAAAAAAATATATAAATAAGCATGATGGGGATTTCAAAGCTGATTATCTGGATGATCATGTAACGTGATTTCAAAATTAAGTTGTCACGTGGTCTTCTTACTTAAAAATAGCTAACTGGGCAGCGTGGATCAGATAAGAAATACATGTTTGAAATAATAAGTCAGGTTTTAATTTTCACTTTTTTCAGGTAACAAAAGTGTATTTGGTAGGTGAAGAGGAAAAACTTGGTCCGAACTTTCTGGTATCCGCCAATTTGGACCAAACATATTTTCATTAAACAGCTTAATAAAGTATTGTAACCTGAACAGATCACTCAAATTCTGTTTATTGATGTCCTACACTGAAAAGTGTACCATAACGCCACAAACATCATTAAACATGCTTTGCCTATCTGAGCCACGCTGTAGTTAGCTATGTTTAAACTAAGACATCCACGTGACCACTTGTATTTTAGCTCATCCACGCCATCCGCTGTGACGTCGATATCTATTTTTAGCCTAAATCCCAATCTTTCTTATTTATAGATTTGAACAGAACAAACATTTTAAGTGATGATTAACAAGTTTTACTGTCCCAAAATTAAGATACTGTTGAAAATCGTCAAAGCGTAGACTAAAGTATGATGTTTTTTTAACAGAAATTATGTGCAAATACCCAAAACAGAGGTCAGATAATGTTACATATATAAGATATAAACTGCTTTAAAATAGATCCATGCTCTTAATAATTAAGAGCGTCACTTAATGAAGGTTTATCTGAAAGCTGATTGGTGGAAAATGTAGGTCATATTCTAAGTAAGTTAGAACATATTAAGTCGATTTTTAATGGCTAAGAAGGAGCTCGCTCGCTGTCGCTCGCTCCGCCCCTTCTTAACCATTAAAAATCGACTTAATATGTTCTAACTATTACTTATGCCGTTCTGTTGTAAGAAGGGAAACCGAGAAACGCTAACTAGGAGATCACGTGTTTTTTTTGTGTGGTTTTTTTTAGAGTAGAAAGGTCATAAAATATAACGCACAAAGAGTTATCGTTCGTTACTCTCACCTTACACATGCAATGATTTTTGCAGCGGTTATATGTATTTGCAATCGTACCTACTCGGCGATCTCCGACAAGCTTCGGATTACGTTGACGGAATTACCCGAGGAGTTCCGAGTGGGAAAAATCTTATGGATTGCGCAATGTTGTTCTATAAACGAGTGAAGTGCGGCGTTTAAATGCATTGAATTTCGGTTATTATTCAACTTTGGTGAATATCAGAATTATGTTAGATTGTAGTTTTGAATGTTACTACCTGTCACCAATTGAAATTTGCTATCGTTCCATATGTCTGATTTGTTTTTTTTTTAAATTTTATTCGTTACGACGATGTGCTAACGACGTGCTATGTACAAGTCAAATGTTATGTTCTGTCCTGTTGTTTATATTCGGAACTTATTGGTGGGAAATTAATATATAGACTTGCTTAATATTGATTAGACTTGTCATCTTATTCAGACCCAGCAGAGCTTTTGTGTCAGCTCGACCCGACACATTTTCACAAGTTTTCCTTGACTTTTTTTTTCAGTCATGTTTTATATTCTTTTCGTTCTTTTCATAAGTGAAAATGTTGTATCCGGCAGTAAAAAAAAAAGAATCATATAAATTATTGTTACATGAAAGGATTCCGCGAAATACAGATAATAGAGGTCCACATCTATGTGAAAACCACGCCATTACAAACTTGTATATTTTATCTGAGCCACGCTGCACAGGTAGATATTTTAAAACTCAGAAAACCACATGACTACTTATTTATGAGCTTGTGTTTATTATTTAACGTACATCACCGCTCTGTCGTCGATATCTAATTTAACAGAAATCACCATCGAGCATATGTTCAGATTTGGAAATAATGAACATTAGAGCGTTTCATTCCAGAATTTATACTGCCTAACAAATGAAGAAGTATTCAAAATCGCCTTCACTTAAGGTGATGTACGAGGCTAGTCAGCATTTATGCATAAATTTCCTTAAACATGGGTGTATTTAATATAAGCTAATTATGCTATACCACCTTTATATAGTGCACGTTGATTTGTATATCATTAAGCTATATACGAACATACATTTCCGCGTAGGACGTTATGTTTTTTACATGTATCATTTACACTTCAAAATTTGTTTGTACAATGTGAAGAGTTTCTGTCTTAACAATTTATGACATTTTGAGAGATTTGCTGATAGTTTTGCGCATATTGCGACTTAAGCTCCGTATGTTTGGTGTAATATTAATAACTTAACGTATATTCACCCAAGTAAGGAAATATTGTGTGCTTTATATCACACTCTTTCATTTGATCTCTGTCCAGTGGTGGATCCATGCATGTTCAAATAACGTTTCCAGGGACAGATCCAGAAAATGTTTGTGAGGTGGGGACGGCGGTGGGGGTGGGAGTGGGGCTGGGTTGGGTTGGGTATGAATCTAGATCCATTCAACTTTATCGCAGTAAATATTTTATATAAATACACAGTAAGGGACCCTAACTTCGACCTAAGCAGTCAACAGACTAAATTTACTTTAAAAGCTTAGTATGATTTAAGCTTACATGTATGTGTTTTTACAACTGTACTATTTTACCCGGTTGGGTTGTGGCGGTGGTGGTGGTGGTGGTGTGTGTGTGTAGGTGTGTGTGTGTGTTGGGAGTATGCAGCCCCCCATGTCCATCCATCCCTGAACGTCACAATTCCAAACTGAAATACTGTTGGTGGGACGATAAACCCAATAAACACAATTCCAAGCAAACTTTTAAAAAATACCTGGTTTCCGCCCTGATCACAATCACTGCTAAGCATAGACACATAGGTCAGTGTGGACAACCATCATGTTCCCAAATAGAATTATGGCTGTAAATATTCTGTGTACCTTCCCTGTCACAATCTCGGGAAAAGACAATTTGTATTGGGTAGGTACCACAGTTTTGCCCAATGTAGATAGTTAATTGGGTGTTAATCAAATACTAAACTGTAGATTATCTAAAATTAGAAATATAAAGCTACTTGTCATGTTTTTTACTATATTTGAAGAGAAAATTTGTCATTTCAACAGCAGTTCTGTTCTTTTTACTATGAAACATCCATTGTTCACTTGTTAATTTTGGTGACTCCTTACCTGTGAATAGGTCAGATTTAGGGTCTCTATCCACCCCTGCTGTTCATAGTAGTTCAATTTTACTAAGCATCTATTTTGTAAACTCTCATTATTCTTCCCTTAGATGAGCAGCGATATTTAAAAACATCTCCCCATTATTATTATTATTATTATTATTATTATTATTATTATTATTATTATTATTATTATTATTATTATTATTATTATATTTACTTCAGAACCAAGATGCCGTTTCACCGAATCGTGAAGAACCTTCCGCGCCCTTCCAGTAAAGTTGACATCCCGGCCACATTTCACGAGCCGCACGTGGAGACAGGATTTCGGCCCGTGGACCAACCATGGCACTACTATCTACTCAGTCTCTTCCAGAAACACAACGAGTGTATGAACGCGTGGACACATCTGATCGGCTGCGCCTTGGCCCTGGACCGGATCTGTAAGATGTCGCACGAATTTGACGCCTGGAACGATCCATGGATGTACCCGATGCTAGCCGGGTGTATCACTATGGTGATAATGTACATGTGCAGTGCATTCGCTCATACCTTCCATAATAAATCCGAACAGTTGCACTATACCTGTTTTTTCATTGATTATGCTGGCATCGGTCTCTACGGCCTTGGCGGAACCATCATCCATTTCTACTACTGCACCGACCCTTCCCTCCTGCAGTCGGCTATCCATCGGTACGCCATAAAGGTCGGCGTGATACTCGCGGTTCTGGTTTGCTTCTATATAAGCCACCTCAATACCAAATATACCAAACCCTACCCTTTAATCCAGAGGCTGTTACAGATGTCATCAGTGTTGGCGATTTATTTATGGTTGAGTCTGCCGATCATACACAGGTTGTACCTCTTCTTCTTACACCCTTTCACGAACGATTGGGATCAGAGTCTAAGAGACCACGCCCTCCAGATGACGTGGTTTGCTCTTGGTGGCTTCTTTTTCGGATCGCATATTCCTCAGCGGTTCTTCCCGGGAAAGTTTGATTTCCTCTTTCATAGTCATCAGATCTTTCACGTTTGTATCATGATGATGAATCTTAAACAAATTGATGGAATGTATGCCGATATCAAACTCAAAAGGGACATCATCAAAGAGCATGTGGAAGTTCCTACTGTTTGGAACACGTTCGGAGCTGTTCTGCTGGCGATAATACTTGATATAGTTGTTGTGTGTTACTTTCATAGGAGAGCAAAAGAGAGGATAGCACAGTCTGCTTCAAAAGAGAAAATTATTATAACAGAGAGATAAACAAGTCAACTAACACAATTTTGCAAAAGATCTTTGCACACAATTTCTTTCACCTCAGCACTGTGCAGCATTTTGCTTCCACACACTGCCAAAAATCTTCGTTTTGATCGATGCAATTTTATATTTGTAAGACATTGTCCTGCAAGGTAGTGTGCAACGAATATTTGATGCATTTAATGTTTCCAATAATATATGTTCTAGTTCATTGAAAGTACAGTCACTGTTCCAAATAAAACTGCTTTTCTCGTGTAAAATATGAAACGAAACTTATATCTAGTAGCATAACTAATTTTTACATAGTTTGTTAGAGGTCTTTGCTAGTGATCAAAACGCATTGTCGAATGTTCTTGCCGTTTATTTAAACATTCTGCAAGTGTTCAAAAACGCACAGATCTTGCTGTTGTGGTATCTTGTCGTTTTTACAAACAAGATAACGCACTGCATCAGCCGTTGCCAATGTTGTATTGTATCTATTCTTGTCGAGTAACTTATAAATAAGGCATGAAATAACTGCACACATTTTTACTATTTCAAATACTTGAAGCATTTATTGCATTATTGTTACAGTTTGATCACATGTAATGGAAAATATATATTTTTCTTTTCCATTGTATTTAAAAACACGTTTTTTGAAGGTGTGGGGGTCAATATCTAAAACTGCATAATGTGTGTTGTGTTTTTTTTTACAAACACGCACACACACACACACACACACACACACACACACGCACGCACGCACGCACGCACGCACGCACGCACGCTCACACACATACACACACACGCACACGCACGCGCACACACGTATACAGGTTCGCGCGCGCATACACACACGCACGTACGCACACACATACACACAAATTTAACAATCTACATTTAAAAAAAAAAATGTATTTGTTTACAAAGATATTTACTTAGACCAATATGACGATTTTTGAACTATTATCAAAATGATTTAGATTTTTATGTTCACGCTTTTCATATCCCCTTGTAGCGTAATTCTTAAGCATTTAAATACACCAGCCATAAGCTGAAAAATGAACATTTTAACATGTATCTACTTGGAACTTGTTAAAGATGTTATCCAGCAGTTTGAACCCCGCTTCTTTCTCTCTTTCTCTCAAACATCCAAATAAAATTATTGTTACTTAAAAAAATCCCACGAAATTGTGCTTAGTGACATCTACATCTAAGTGAACTGGGAAACACAACATCATGATCGTCATTACAAACAGGTATTTCCTATCCTAACCCCGCTGCACAGTTAGCTATTTTTAAACTAATAACAACAAGTTACCACTTATTTTTGATATCATAATATGGGCTATCCGCTGTGACGTCGATATCTATTTTTAGCAGAAATCCCCATCGTGCTTATTTATCGATTTGGAAAGTAGAGACATTTAGGGCGAGTTTTCATGATTAATACTGTCTACCAATTGCGTTTGTGTTTAAAAATCGTCTTTGCTCAGACTTAAGTTTCTGTGGGAATGATGTTCAGTTTCTCCCAAACTTGCATACTTACTATTACATATATTTGATAAAGTCAAAATGTCGGATACCATAATTTAAGTTTAAAAAAATATAGCAGAAGTTATAGTGTATGTAAATGTTAACCCACTGTATCCACATGTGTGAATGATTGCCGAACAAAATATACATATTAAATATAAATCACATTTTTGGCTAACGTGTCACTAGCAGCACATATCTTTTGTTTAGTTTATAACAAGAATGGTATCGATGGAAGCCTTGCCTGCTCTGAGTGCTTAGCCTCTTACCGCACAGGTTCGAGTCCCATTCGGGGTGAAGGACTTAATGGGAGATCTTCAAGCTGACCTGTGGTGTGTCGTTAGATCTACCCCAGGCCTTGGGTCATTTTCCGCCAAAATAACTGGACAACGTTATAATGATCATACTTAGTATATACGATATATATAAAAACAACAACAAACAAACAACGTCTTTGCATGTTTACAAGCTTCTCGTCATTAGCAACTCATCTGCTAACACCATCCCTTCCAGAAAGCAGATCACAGCACCATTACGTTATTGGTAGTTTGTTGTCAGGTCCAGACACCCCAGATGTACAATGGCCGTATTATTGAGTTGCCCGCATTGTGAGTTTCTACTGTACATCTCTTTAATAGGAGTCTATCTGCATTAATCTACATTAAGTATCAATGGCATTTCATCACAACAAAGTTAATTGTCTAAAAGGTCAGAACGGCTCCAGATAGAGAGAAAACATGTATCTAATAAGGGAAAATAGAGATAAAACATGTATCTAATAAGGGAAAATGGAGAGAAAACATGATCTTATTAGAGACACACAAAAAAAAACGCGTCTCTAATCTTCCTCTAGTTAGGGAAAATAGAAAAACTTGTATCTTATAAGAGGAAATAGGGAAAAAACGTTTATGTAATTAGAGAAAAAAAGCCCTTTGCCAGTTGTACATTTTTTTCACCTCAAAATGAGACGTTAGCAAACATGGTGTACTAAGTTGTGCTGCCAAAAAAATTAAAAAGGTAGTGTTTATATATATATATATTTTATATGTCTGAATGTTGGGTTTACTGTCTATTTGAAGTTTGTCGAAACATTCATTATAGCATTGAGTCAGGGACAGAATGCTTTTGGTGATAAATTATTATTTATAGAGTTATTAAAATTGCAAGACAGCATATAGAATGATAGGGCAGTTGTTGTGTGTTTAAATTTGTGATCACGTGATCATTATGTTATTGATAGGGGTATTTTTTCCGGAGAAACATATTTACTTAATTAAAACTAGAAGGGGTGGATTCAGGGTAGGTGGGGCGGGGGTGGAGTGATGCATCCCCCCTCCCCCCCCCCAACCAGTAAAGTAGACTTGTGAAAACACACACATGTAAGCTTTAAAAATGCTAAGCTTTTAAAGAAAAAATGTTTTTTACTGCTCAGGTCGAAGTTAGGATCCCTTACACTGTATTTATATCTTGTTTTACTGCGATAAAGTTGAATGGATCTTGACACATACCCCACCTCCAACAACACCAAAATTGCTAGATCCTCCCCTGGAAACTGGTTTATTTAAGGGTCAGCAGGTCAGGATCCTACTGACCCTTAGAGAAACATGTTGCTAGTAAGAAAGGAGCATCTATTTATTTTGGAGAGGAATATATATATAATGTGCAAAGTATCAATTCATTTTCAAAAATGTGTATTTTGTTTTGATGTCTATCAATTACAAAGCTATACATGTGATAGTTGATGTTATATGTCTGGATAGAATATTTACTGTTCGTTTTCCAGCAAGAAATTTATTTACAGGTAAAATGTTTTTGGTGTTTATTCTCCTTAGATACAGATAAAACAATAAGACAAATTAATTTATATACAGGCATGAAGGTCGGTCGTTGCGTTCTTATCACATGTGATCACTGGGTCATTACGTAATTGGTAGTTTGCTGTTGGCTCCAAACACACCAAATGTATATCTCTTTTAGCAGGCAATCTATACCAGCCTACAGCAGCCATTTGTTAATGGCGTTTCACCAGATTAACACAACACTTGAAATGTCAAACAACGCTGTCTCTAATTAGATAAAATACAACCACAATTGCCAAAATGTATACATGTCTTTTCATGCACCAAAAATGAGTAGTTGCAAAATAGGGCATTAATAGTTTTGTTGCTGTAAATTGCAAAGATACAAGTTGTTGATTGTTTTATTTCTTTAAAGACTAGTCAACTTTCTCACTCTCGCTTGTTCTCTCCCCTCTCCCACTCCATCCATTCCTCTCTTTTTCTCGCCCTCCATCTATCTCTCTCTCCCTCACCCCCACCCTCCTGCGCTATAGCGCTACCAGGTCCGGTCTGTTTTGCTTTGTTTTATTTTTTTAATTTATATAAGTACCATAAACTGAATTTCAATATAGTAATACATTTTCTTTCTGTTAAAATATTTATTTAGGATTCACTAATGTTTTGCTTTTGATGACCCATATAACAAATAAATGTTATAATGTTTCCACATGTTCCTAATACGTTCTGGACTGTTATTTGTTTTATAACTTATACAAGTCTTTCCTGATTGTTTATTTATCATGGACATTTAATCAACATGATACAACGTCAATGTGTCCCGACAGCGATTGGTCCACAGCACGCAGACGTGATCTCGCATCAGTTAAATCATGATAACGATTTAGATAAGGAAGGATATCCACATTTTTGCATTAAAGATAAAACATTACATTACATTACAAGTTTTCTTATGGTAATTATTCTTCAAAAGATGTTTATTTAAATTGAAGGTATTTAAAATGGCATAGAAATAATCATCGTGATGGGGGTGGGGACGAGGGGTGAATGGGGTGGGGGCGAAGGGCGAATGCTGGGGGCGGGGGTGGGGGTGGGAGCGCACGTCGCGGACTGCTCTGACCACGTGGGTATACGTCCCAGTCAGAGCGATGGACATAATGTGGGAAGATCTTTTAATTGACCTGCTGTGCGCCGGTGGTTCTACCCTGACATTTGTTTGGGGTCTTATTCCTGCAAAATAGCAGGACGTCGTTATCATGCCTTACTTGTTTCTCTGCCGATTTCTAAAATAATAAAAAAAATAAACATACCTCACAGTGATGTTATATAACTTTAACATAAAATGTGTGTTTTACCATGTTAAGGGTTTGATGTATGTAGCTTTAGTCTAAATACAAGGCTCTCCACTTTGAATATATTGTTCTAAATCTAATATTATATGTCTAAAGGATTTTTTATATTAACTAGTTTATTTTTTTTCTCAGGTAGGTTATATATAATTAATTTTACATTACACAATGAAAAATACATACATTAACTTTACATTTGTTAGATAGTGAAAGTGTACGCTAATCATAATACGCCAGTCGTCGGACAAGCGGAAAATAAAACTTGATACTTAGTGAACAACGTTCTATAATTTTCTATGATTTTATGCAAATCAACATTCAGAATGTAGGGAGGCATTATCCATTAAAATCCCATAACCAAACTATCAAACTTATAAATACTCGTTTCGTTTGCACTGTGCAAGCACATTTGTGTGTTGTTGCAAAAGTTGAGATGTTATTTTTGTGTTGTTGTGTTGTTTATTTCTGCTTCGAAAATGGCTTTGTATTCAAGATCTATTTTCATGTTTTTGTTTTGCTAGTTCATTATTAATTGTTTATTATTAATGTGAATGGTTCTAGGTGATAATTTATATATTATATATACATGCATTTGTATTCTTTACGTACTGCTCAATATGTAACTATGTTGTAATCTTGTAGATATTTTCTTGATTTTTCAGATTTTATATAATTTGAAGGTTCTGTTTATTTCAAATAAAATACTGTTGCTGAAAGTCACTCTTGTTACCTCTTCTTACCTCCAATCAATGATACATCTATAGTTAAGATGTCGGTTTGACATTAGAGTATGCATTGTAATACCATGTTTTGACCCGTTTTGCTGTTATAATTACAAACAACAACAACAACAAAATGGAGTATATTTTAACTGTAGCGGTAGCATTGCATTTAAAAAGTTGCACTTAATTTTTTTTTTTCTAGAAATTTGATGATCGCGGTGAAAGTCGTACAAATGATGACAGTATGACTTGCAAGAAACTCCTTGAAGAATTAACCTTTAAATGTGTTGTCCGACAATATTGCCCAGATATTTTTTTCTCAAACAACGCTAAACATTATTTTTACCTGTACACATCTAGTAAAATTTTGCTTAACGATGTCCTACATAAATGTACACGTGAAAAATAGAGCATAACACACCACTCGTCATTACAAACACGTATTTGCTCTTTTTTAGATAAATGTAAACAAAAACGGCAATCATGACAAGGAACATAAAGCAATATACTTTTTAAAATAATATCTTTGCAGTTAATATGAAATAAAAATACCTTAATTATACCATTTATGGAAACAGATTTGAAACTTATCACAAAAATGTAATGGCCGTTATTTTTTCCAGTTAGCTGAAGAAGAGCCATATCCTATCTGAGCCACGCTGCACAGTTTGCTATTTTTGAATTCAGAAAACCACGTGACCACTTACTTTATAGAGCACGTAATGTCACTATCCGTGTAATCCGGATTTTTATTTATAGATTCGGAAAGTATGAACATTATTAGCAACATTTTCGCGATTTGTACTAACAATTAAAGTGCATTTACATGCAAGATTCAAAATGACTTTGATTTAGCCTAAAGCATGAATGTATACAAACATTATGTCTAAATTCCTCAAAACAGACAAAATATTTTGTTAATTATATTTAATTTAGGCAAAAGATTTAACCGGACCTGGTGGAGCAATCGGTAGAGCTTCGGTTCCAGGTACGGGAAGTCCCGGGTTCGATCCTTCCCGGCGATATACCAAAGTCGTAAAAGGTGGTAGTCGTTTAGCTCCCTTGCTATCGCTCAGTCAAATATAAAGGTAGTTCCACGACTGGTTGGCCTGGTGTCAGGAAGATATGACTGGGTGTGGTATTGTGCCAGGTGTTCGCGGCATGCTATACAAAGTGAAGACACAATCGGAACTCGTCGGGTAATTCCGTCCTCGGGACACTCATCTCTCGGATGTATCTGGTGCAATGATACTTATTAATCGTTTTGTTCGCCGGAAATCGGAAGAAGAAGATGCCTAAAATGTAGTTCGCACAAAACATAAACAATGCCATTGTTTGACACCTGCGTGTTTGCTTCGCTAAGTAAATTAAAATTGGAAGATTTAAATTTGAAGTTGTCACAAATTGAAGTTTTATAGGCATCGTACGGTATTGAGCTGCCATCTTTGTTTTGATGTCTGTCTCAAAAGTAGCCCTATTTAGGGAAATGGTCGAGGCGAGACTAACTACATATGTCCGAAAAATGATTCGTGAATTATCCGAGGTGTTCCGATTGAGTAAATACAGTGTGTCTGCTTCAAGTGGACGCCATCTCCAGATAGAACAGAACAGAACCGATCTGTGTTGACTGGATCGATACTAGTGTCTTATCAACGCATTGAAAGTTAATTATAATATGCATCGTCAATAAAAAATTTAATGCTTACATGTAAAATAAAAAAAGTGCATTCTTTATCGGACAGGTATATAAGAAAATATTCATAAATGAGACTTTAATGAATACATATATGTTTTATATATTAGTATTTTTATTCATAAAATTTTTGTTAACAAAACATTGAGGTTGAACTAGTGTTTGTACCTTTTTAGGCATATACCAAAATACCAAAAACAATTATGTTATGTTCTTTATAAAATAAAACAATATGTACACAATAATAACTGGAACAAAATATGTTGAAATATTGTGGCAATTATATCTAACAATGATATAATTATTATTAATAATAATAAAAATAAAAATATTAATAATAATAATAATAATAATAATAATAATAATAATAATAATAATAATAATAATAATAATAATAATAATAATAATAATAAATACATATTTAAACCAGGCACATTTCGGATTCACTTTCGCAAATGTTCGATGTTTTTATCGGGCGGTAACCTTTTCACACCACTTACTTAGTAGCAAACACATACCGTTCAAATGCGAAGGAAAATCAGTACTTTGTAATCGAGCGTTCAACAAACAAACCCTAGTACTGGATGACGTACAACAGAAAATGGCACTACGTATAGGATAGAGTTTATTTAGACGTTTCTATAGAAAATAGAAGCCGAAACGCAGCTATCCATTCGACTTATTAAGTCCCCGCCTCACTTCTACCTGTTCTACCAGAATAACATGTTATCCGCACCATAAAACTGTCAATCAAACTGTCAATCGTCAGTCGACTTGTCGTCATATGGGGAGGAGTCAAGCCAGAGTGTGTGGTTTGTTGCACATGCGGAGTTGAAAATAAAACCATTTAGTAATATAGATGGATCTATTTTGTTCATTGTAAAACAGAAAATAGAAAGGAGTTCTATTAAAATAAATCGCTGAGGAATTACAATTTTCATAGCTTCTGATTGGCTACAAATATAGGGCGACTTCTAAAAGGCAATGGTTAAGACCATCGTTCGTACAAAACACAGGATTCGTTATACTACATGGTGTATCCAACGTCGAAAGAAACAAATTAGTTTAGAGACATTGTATGTCAAATAGTTGTGAAAATGGATTTTAAAAACAATCTCTCTGACCAAGAACATTGCGTACAATGCACATCAATCCGCATTATATTACAATATATATATATATATTTTTCTATCTGTTAGCCATAATTAGGGATTACCAATTACCTCGTGGCCCCCAGTGACTAAGTGCGACCCATTGATTGGGTGATAATTTGTTTGTATTTGAGTGTCAGCGAGTATGTGTTCAATTTCTGATTGGTTTTACAACTGGGACCAGTATGTTACATAATATATGGCTTGGTATGGTTGAGTGTATGAGAATGTTGTTTTAAGGGTGAGTGAAATTCATGAATGTAATGTGTGTTTGTACTAGTTGTAGTTTAAATACCGGAGTCCTGATTTGAATATATTCATTCTAGGCTATACCTTTACAGAGTATGCATATAATATTGAATTACTAAAGAAACATATTTTATTAGTTTCTTACACCCGTTTTACCGGTAGTAATCAAGATATCACCATTACGACTGGTAAGACCTTTGTATATTATTTTATTGTATTGTATTATTAGCAAAGATGATGTACTGTTTGAATGGTTTATATATTTGAAATATTGTTAATATATTTGAAATATATATGACGTGATAAGTTGAATTAATATGAATTGTTGAAATGGTATTGCCAATTTTATAATTAATTTTCTTGTATTTTTATTTATGTAAACGCCACAATCATCATTAAATATGCTTTCCTATCTGAGCCACGCTGTAGTTAGCTATATTTAGACAAAGACATCCACGTGACCACTTATGTTTTATCTCATCCACGCCATCCGCTGTGACGTCGATATCTATTTTTAGCCAAAATCCCAATCTTTCACTTCTATGTGAAAACCACGCTCGTCATAACAAACTTGTATAACTGATCTGTGCCACGCTGCACAGGTAGATATTTTAAAACTCAGAAAACCACGTGACCACTTATTTATGAGCTTGCGTTATTATTTAACGTTTATCGCCGCTCTGTCGTCGATTTCTAATTTAACAGAAACCACCATCGAGCATATGTTCAGATTTGAAAAGAGTGAACATTAGAGCGATTCATTCCAGAATTTATACTGCCTAACAAATAACGAAATATTAAAAAAAATCGCCTTCACTTAGAGCAATGTACGAGGCTAGTCAGCAGTTATGCATAAATTTCCTTAAACATGGATAAAATATTGTTAAGTGTATTTAATATAAGCTAACTTTTGGATACCACCTTTATATAGTGCACGTTGATTTGTACATCATTAAGCCATATACGAGCATACATTTCCGCGTAGGACGTTTTTTCCACACGTATCATTTACACTACAAAATTTGTTGTGTACAATGTGTGGAGTTTCTGTCTTAACAATTTATACCATTTTGAGAGATTTGCTGATAGTTTTGCGCATATTGTGACATAAACTCCGTATGTTTGGTGAAATATTAATAACTTAACGTATATTCAACCAAGTAAGGAAATATTGTGTGATTTATATCACACCCTTTCATTTGATCTCTGTCCACTGGTGGATCCATGCATGTTCAAATTCAACGTTTCCTTGGACAGATCCAGAAAATGTTTGTGAGGTGGGGACGGGGGTGGGAGTGGGGCTGGGTTGGGCTGGGTATAAATCTAGATCCATTCAACTTTATCGCAGTAAATATTTTATATAAATAGAAATTAAATACACAGTAAGGGACCCTAACTTCGACCTAAGCAGTCAACAGACTAAATTTACTTTAAAAGCTTCGTATGATTTAAACTTACATGTATGTGTTTTTACAACTGTACTATTTTACCCGGTTGGGTTGTGGTGGTGGTGTGTGTAGGGGGTGGGGTGGGGGGAGTATGCAGACAAACAAATGAAATTATTATTATTATTATTATTATTATTATTATTATTATTATTATTATTATTATTATTATTATTATTATTATTATTGTTATATTTATTTCAGACTCAAGATGCCGTTTCACCGAATCGTGAAGAACCTTCCGCGCCCTTACAGTAAAGTTGACATCCCGGCCACATTTCACGAGCCGCACGTGGAGACAGGATTTCGGCCCGTGGACCAACCATGGCACTACTATCTACTCAGTCTCTTCCAGAAACACAACGAGTGTATGAACGCGTGGACACATCTGATAGGCTGCGCCTTGGCCCTTGACCGGATCTGCAAGATGTCGCACGAATTTAATGCCTGGAACGATCCATGGATGTACCCGATGCTAGCCGGGTGTATCACTATGGCGATAATGTACATGTGCAGTGCATTCGCTCATACCTTCCATAATAAATCCGAACAGTTGCACTATACCTGTTTTTTCATTGATTATGCTGGCATCGGTCTCTACGGCCTTGGCGGAACCATCATCCATTTCTACTACTGCACCGACCCTTCCCTCCTGCAGTCGGCTATCCATCGGTACGCCATAAAGGTCGGCGTGATACTTGCGGTTCTGGTTTGCTTCTATATAAGCCACCTCAATACCAAATATACCAAACCGTATCCTTTAATCCAGAGGCTGTTACAGATGTCATCAGTGTTGGCGATATATTTATGGCTGAGTCTGCCGATCATACACAGGTTGTACCTCTTCTTCTTACACCCTTTCACTAACGATTGGGATCAGAGTCTAAGAGACCACGCCCTTCAGATGACGTGGTTTGCTCTTGGTGGCTTCTTTTTCGGATCGCATATCCCTCAGCGGTTCTTCCCGGGAAAGTTTGATTTCCTCTTTCATAGTCATCAGATCTTTCACGTTTGTATCATGATGATGAATCTTAAACAAATTGATGGAATGTATGCCGATATCAAACTCAAAAGGGACCTCATCAAAGAGCATGTGGAAGTTCCTACTGTTTGGAACACGTTCGGAGCTGTTCTGCTGGCGATAATACTTGATATAGTTGTTGTGTGTTACTTTCATAGGAGAGCAAAGGAGAGGATAGCACAGTCTGCTTCAAAAGAGAAAATTATTATAACAGAGAGATAAACAAGTCAACTAACACAATTTTGCATAAATATTTGCACACAATTTCTTTCACCTCAGCACTGTGCAGCACTTTGCTTCCACACACTGCCAAAAATCTTCGTTTTGATCGATGCAATTTTATATTTGGAAGACATTGTCCTGCAAGGTAGTGTGCAACGAATATTTGATTCATTTACTGTTTCCAATAATATATGTTCTAGTTCATTGAAAGTACAGTCACTGTTCAAAATAAAACTGCTTTTCTCGTGTAAAATATGAAACGAAACTTATATCTAGTAGCATAACTAATTTTTACATGGTTTGTTAGAGGTCTTTGCTAGTGATCAAAACGCATTGTCGAATGTTCTTGCCGTTTATTTAAACATTCTGCAAGTGTTCAAAAACGCACAGATCTTGCCGTTGTGGTATCTTGTCGTTTTTACAAACAAGATAACGCACTGCATCAGCCGTTGCCAATGTTGTATTGTATCTATTCTTATCGAGTAACTTATAAATAAGGCATGAAATAACTGCACACATTTTTGCTATTTCAAATACTTGAAGCATTTATTGCATTATTGTTACAGTTTGATCACATGTAATGGAAAATATATATTTTTCTTTTCCATTATATTTAAAAACACGTTTTTGAAGGTGTGGGGGTCAATATTTAAAACTGCATAATGTGTGTGTGTTTTTTTTTTACAAACACGCACACACACACACACACACGCACGCACGCACGCTCACACACACACATACACACGCACGCGCACACACGTATACAGGTTCGCGCGCGCATACACACACGCACGCACGCACACACATACACACAAATTTAACAATCTACATTTAAAAAAAAATTGTATTTGTTTACAAAGATATTTACTTAGACCAATATGACGATTTTTGAACTATTATCAAAATGATTTAGATTTTTATGTTCACGCTTTTCATATCCCCTTGTAGCGTAATTCTTAAGCATTTAAATACACCAGCCATAAGCTGAAAAATGTACATTTTAGCATGTATCTACTTGGAACTTGTTAAAGATGTTATCCAGCAGTTTGAACCCCGCTTCTTTCTCTCTTTCTCTCAAACATCCAAATAAAATTATTGTTACTTAAAAAAATCCCACGAAATGGTGCTTAGTGACATCTACATCTAAGTGAACTGGGAAACACAACATCATGATCGTCATTACAAACAGGTATTTCCTATCCTAACCCCCCTGCACAGTTAGCTATTTTTAAACTAATAACAACACGTTACCACTTACTTTTGATATCATAATATGGGCTATTCGCTGTGACGTCGATATCTATTTTTAGCAGAAATCCCCATCGTGCTTATTTATCGATTTGGAAAGAAGAGACATTTAGGGCGAGTTTTCATGATTTATACTGTCTACCAATTGCGTTTGTGTTTAAAAATCGTCTTTGCTCAGACTTAAGTTTCTGTGGGAATGATGTTCAGTTTCTCCCAAACTTGCATACTTACTATTACATATATATGATAAAACAAAATGTCGGATACCATTTTTAAAGTTTAGAAAAATGTAGCAGAAGTTATAGTGTATGTAAATGTTAACCCACTGTATCCACATGTGTGAATGATTGCCGAACAAAATATACATATTAAATATAAATCACATTTTTGGCTAACGTGTCATTAGCAGCACATATCTTTTGTTTAGTTTATAACAAGAATGGTATCGATAAAAGCATTGCCTGCTCTGAGTGCTTAGCCTCTTACCGCACAGGTTCGAGTCCCATTCGGGGCGAAGGACTTAATGGGAGAAGATCTTCAAGCTGACCCGTGGTGTGTCGGTGGATCTACCCCAGGCCTTGGGTCATTTTCCGTTAAAATAACTGGACAACGTTATAATGATCATACTTAGTATATACGATATATATAACAACAACAACAAACAAACAACGTCTTTGCATGTGTAAAAGCTTCTCGTCATTAGCAACTCATCTACTAACACCATCCCTTCCAGAAAGCAGATCACAGCACCATTACGTTATTGGTAGTTTGTTGTCAGGTCCAGACACCCCCAGATGTACATCTATCTAATAGGAGTCTATCTGCATTAATCTACATTAAGTATCAATGGCATTTCATCACAACAAAGTTAATTGTCTAAAAGGTCAGAACGGCTCCAGATAGAGAGAAAACATGTATCTAATAAGGGAAAATGGAGAGAAAACATGATCTTATTAGAGACACACACAAAAAAAACGCGTCTCTAATCTTCCTCTAGTTAGAGAAAATAGAAAAACTTGTATCTTATAAGAGGAAATAGGGAAAAAAACGTTTATGTAATTAGAGAAAAAAAGCCCTTTGCCAGTTGTACATTTTTTTCACCCCAAAATGAGACGTTAGCAAACATGGTGTACTAAGTTGTGCTGCCAAAAAATTAAAAAGGTAGTGTTTTATATATATATATATTTTATATGTCTGAATGTTGGGTTAACTGTCTATTTGAAGTTTGTCGAAACATTCATTATAGCATTGAGTCAGGGACAGAATGCTTTTGGTGATATATTGTTATTTATAGAGTTATTAAAATTGCAAGACAGCATATAGAATGATAGGGCAGTTGTTGTGTGTTTAAATTTGTGATCACGTGATCATTATGTTATTGATAGGGGTATTTTTTCCGGAGAAACATTTTACTTAATTAAAACTAGAAGGGGTGGATTCAGGGTAGGTGGGGCGGGGGTGGAGTGATGCATCCCCCCCCCCCCCCCACCAGTTAAATAAGTAGACTTGTGAAAACACACACATGTAAGCTTTAAAAATGCTAAGCTTTTAAAGAAAAAATGTTTTTTACTGCTCAGGTCGAAGTTAGGATCCCTTACACTGTATTTATATCTTGTTTTACTGCGATAAAGTTGAATGGATCTTGACACATACCCCCCCTCCAACAACACCAAAATTGCTAGATCCTCCCCTGGAAACTGGTTTATTTAAGGGTCAGCAGGTCAGGATCCTACTGACCCTTAGGGAACATGTTGCTAGTGAGAGAGGAGCATCTATTTATTTTGGAGAGGAATATATATATAATGTGCAATGTATTAATTCATTTTCCAAAAATGTGTATTTTGTTTTGCTGTCTATCAATTACAACGCTATACATGTGATAGTTGATGTTATATGTCTGGATAGAATATTTACTGTTCGTTTTCCAGCAAGAAAGTTATTTACAGGTAAAATGTTTTTGGTGTTTATTCTCCTTAGATACAGATAAAACAATAAGACAAATTAATTTATATACAGGCATGAAGGTCGGTCGTTGCGTTCTTATCACATGTGATCACTGGGTCATTACGTAATTGGTAGTTTGCTGTTGGCTCCAAACACACCAAATGTATATCTCTTTTAGCAGGCAATCTATACCAACCTACAGTAGCCATTTGTTAATGGCGTTTCACCAGATTAACACAACACTTTAAATGTCAAACAACGTTGTCTCTAATTAGATAAAATACAACCACAAGTGCCAAAATGTATACATGTCTTTTCATGCACCAAAAATGAGATGTTGCAAAATTGGGCATTAATAGTTTTGTTGCTGTTAATTGCAAAGATACAAGTTGTTGATTGTTTTATTTCTTGACTAGTCAACTCTCTCACTCTCGCTTTCTCTCTCACACCCTCCATCCCCCCTCTCTTTTTCACTCCCTCCATCTCCCCCCCCCTCCCACCCCTCCTCCTGCGCTATAGCGCTACCAGGTCCGGTCTGTTTTGCTTTGTTTTATTTTTTTATTTTATATAAGTACCATAAACTGAATTTCAATATAGTAATACATTTTCTTTCTGTTAAAATATTTATTTAGGATTCACTAATTTTGCTTTTGATGACCCATGTAACAAATAAATGTTATAATGTTTACACATGTTCCTAATACGTTATGGACTGTAATTTGTTTTATAACTTAAACAGTTCTTTGTGAATAGGAGGGGGGGGGGGGCGAGGGGCGAATGCTGGCGGAGGGGGCGGGGGTGCAAGTGGCGGACTTATAACTCATCAGACTGCTCTGACCACGTGGGTAAAAGTCCCGGTCAGAGCGATGGACATAATGTGGGAAGGTCTTTTAACTGACCTGCTGTGCAACGGTGGTTCTACCCTGACATTTGTCTGGGCTCTTATTCCAGCAAAATAGTAGGACGTCGCTATCATGCCTTTCTTGTTTTCTGTTGATTTCTAAAATCAAACAAAACAAAACATACCTCACAGTGATGTTGTATAACTTTAACATAAAATGTGTGTTTACCATGTTAAGGGTTTGATGTATGCAGCTTTAGTCTAAATACAAGGCTCTCCACTTTGAATATATTGTTCTAAGTCTAATATTATATGTCTAAAGGATTTTTTATATTAACTAGTTTAATTTTCTCATAGGTAGGTTATATATAATTAATTTTACATTACACAATGAAAAATACATACATTAACTTTACATTTGTTCAAAATACGCCAGTCGTCGGACAAGCGGAAAATAAAACTTGATACTTAGTGAACAACTTTCTATAATTTTCTATGATTTTATGCAAATCAACAATCAGAATGTAGGGAGACATGTTCCATTAAAATCCCATAGTCAAACTATCAAACTTATAAATACTTGTTTCGTTTGCACTGTGTAAGCACACTTGTGTGTTGTTGCAAAAGTTGAGATGTTATTTTTGTGTTGTTGTGTTGTTTATTTCTGCTTCGAAAATGGCTTTTTATTCAAGATATATTTTCTTTTTTTTTTTGTTTTGTTAGTTCATTGTTATTAATTGTTTATTATTAATGTGAATGGTTCTAGGTGATAATTTATATATTATATATACATGCATTTGTATTCTTTACGTACTGCTCAATATGTAACTATGTTGTATTCTTGTAGATATTTTCTTGATTTTGCAGATTTTATATAATTTGAAGTTTCTGTTTATTTCAAATAAAATACTGTTGCTAAATGTCATTCTTGTTACCTCTTCTTACCTCCAATCAATGATACATCTATAGTTAAGATGTCGGTTTGACATTAGGGTATGCATTGTAATAACATGTTTTGAAATAAAACCCGTTTTGCTGTTAAAATTTCAAACAACAACAACAACAAAATGGAGTATATTTTAACTGTAGCGGTAGCATTGCATTTAAAAAGCTGCACTTTAAAAAAATTTCTAGAAATTTGATGATCGCGTTGAAAGTCGTACAAATGATTACAGTATGATTTACAAGAAACCCCTTGAAGAATTAACCTTTAAATGTGTTGTCCGACTATATTGCCCAGATATTTTTTTCTCAAACAACGCTAAACATTATTGTTACCTGTACACATCTCATAAAATGTTGCTTAAAGATGTCCTACATAAATGTACACGTGAAAAATAGAGAATAACACACCACTCGCCATTACAAACACGTATTTGCTCTTTTTTTAGATAAATGTAAACAAAAACGGCAATCATGACAAGGAACATAAAGCAATATAATTTTTAAAATAATATCTTTGCAGTTAATATGAAATAAAAATACCTTAATAATACCATTTATTGAAACAGATTTGAAACTAATCACAAAAATGTAATGGCCGTTATTTTTTTCCAGTTAGCTGAAAAGGAGCCATTTCCTATCTGAGCCACGCTGCACAGTTTGCTATTTTTTTAAATTCAGAAAACCACGTGACCACTTACTTTATAGAGTACGTAATGTCACTATCCGGGTAATTCGGATTTTTATTTATAGGTTAGGATAATATGAACATTTTTAGCAACATTTCGCGAATTGTACTAACAAGAAAAGTACATATACATGCAATGTTCAAAATGACTTTGATTTAGACGAAAGCATGAATGTCTACAAACTTTATGTCTAAATTCCTCAAAACAGACGAAGTATTTAGTTAACTATTTAATTTAGGCAAAAAATTAAACCGGACCTGGTGGAGCAATCGGTAGAGCGTCGGTTCCCGGTACGGGAGGTCCCGGGTTCGATCCTTCCCCGCGATATACCAAAGTCGTAAAAGGTGGTAGTCGTTTAGCTCCCTTGCTATCGCTCATATATAGTGAATACAGTGTCTTCAAGTGGACGCCGTCTCCAGATAGAACAGAACAGAACCGATCTGCGTTGACTGGGTCGATACTAGTGTCTTATCAACGCATTGAAAGTACATTATAATATGCATCGTCAATAAAATTTTAAATGCTTATATGTAAAATAAAAAAGTGCATTCTTTATCGGACAGGTATATAAGAAAATATACATAAATGAGACTTTTATGAATACATATATGTTTTATATATTAATATTTTTATTCATAAGTCTTTTGTTAACAAAACATATTGAGGCTGATCTAGTGTTTGTACCTCTTTTAAGGCATATACCAAAATACCAAAACAATTATGTTATGCTCTTAATAAAATAAAACAATATGTACACAATAATAACTGGAACAAAATATGTTGAAACATTGTGGCAATTATATCTAACAATGATATAATAATAATAATAATAATAATAATAATAATAATAATAATAATAATAATAATAATAATAATAATAATAATAATAACTGAAATAAATGAAAATAAAACCATTGAGTAATATAGATGGATCTATTTTGTTCATTGTAAAACAGAAAATAGAAAGGAGTATTATTGAAATAAATCGCTGAGGAATTTGAATTTTCATAGTTTCTGATTGGCTACAAATATAGGACGACTTCTAAAAGGCAATGGTTAAGACCATCGTTCGTACAATACACAGGATTCGTTATGCTACATGGTGTATCCAACGTCGAAGGAAACAAATTAGTTTAAAGACATTGTATGTCAAATAGTTGTGAAAATGGATTTTTAAAAACATTTTCTTGACCAAGAACATTGCGTACAATGCACATCAATCCGCAGTATATAACAACCAGAAATATATATTTTTTTCTATCTGTTCGCCATAATTAGGGATAATTGTATGAATTATCTATATGGAAAATACATTAATAATACTTGATTGCTTGGCATGTTTTACTGAATTAAATATATGCTCGATCGACAAGATTGAATTTTAGACAACAATAAAGCCAAATATTAGCGCATATCCTTATCATAAACCCAACCCTCGTCGATCCATCACCTTTCTTGGACAAAACCTAAAGTGTACAGTTTGATATAAACCAGCTTTAAGATCGACATATATCTTGGGATACACCTTGGATGTTTGTGTAGATCAATTCTGTTTTCGGCCTCGGGAGAGGTAATTATAATTAGTGTTTTGTTTGTTTTGTTTTTGGTACCGACACAGATATGCTATTTGGCGACGACTAGCTAATTATTGGTGAAGGAAAACCCCAGAAATATGCCTGGATATAACCATGTACGCACTGTCGGTCAGTTGGAAGACAACGCCCCTCCACCCCCCCCCCCCCCCTCCCCACCCCCACAAGATAATTCTGGTCCCGACTGGAACTCGAACCTACACAGAGAGGTAATGAGAAATTTCAAACCAGCAACTCCAACCATTCGGCCCTGGCGCCATCATTAGTGTTTTGTAACGCTTCTGTGCTACACAACACATGAACACTTCACCCATAATTAGATTAGCATGCTTCTAAAAACTTCTCAATCAATAAATTTAGGCTTGCTGTAGTACAAGTTAACTGACTTAAATTACATTACTTTTAGTACCTGTGCCAAACAAACATAAAATTAAACACCATTTTCCCAAAAGCTGGAAAGACTATCCGAAGACTTATGGAAGGTTATACAGTCTCTCCAAGTGCCCACTAAAATGGCTACTATTACTGTAAACAACTTTTTACTGCAGTTATGGGTTTGAAGCCTGGTGAAATAATTTCTTTTTATCTTATATTTGACTCTTCAGAACAATTCATGCCATATTTAGAAAGAAAATTATGGTATTGACATAATTTTATAGATATTTATTTGATAAATCATGCTTAATTTTATTTTAACAAAATTAGTTAAGAATCTTATAGATATAAATTTGATACATCAAGCTTTATTTTATTTTTTACAAATATGGAATCATTCAATTTCCTATAGCAAGCTTGAATATTTTGTAGTCATTACGTGTAAATGATAGAAACGAAAACACATGTAGTTTGCATCTTTCTCTTCGCGTAATGCAATTATTAAAAATTGTAACGCTATAATAGAGCTAGAAGGGTTGACTTTAAACGCAATGTTTTCAGGTTGTTTCCCTTGTTTGGCTGTTCTGTTTCACCCGACTTACTTCCCGGTTAGTTTGTTTTCTAAAAGAATATCAACAACCGAGGAAATTGCATATTTTGTTTATTTATCTGTTATCATAAGTTAATTCTTGTGTTATTAGTAAAACAAACCGTTCTTTTCCAAGATAGGGTAAAGTTTCAGCCAGATTCTGTTTCCCCCAAAACATCGGTCGGTCATTGCCGTTGCTTTGACATAAACAGAAACCTTACATGTTCGCGAAGATATAGAAGTATTCCTGATAACGTCAGAAAAAGGCGACATTTTGAGGGCAACATTCTGGCTTCTGAAGTCTGAAGCGAGCGAAGTGTGTCAACTTCGACTTTTGAGATGTTCTCTGAAAATGTGTTTACATGTACTTCTTGATGTTTCCTAACAACTTCAAAGGACCTCAATTAAAAAACAAAACAACCCACATCTTAACTTTTCACTAGTTGTAAATGACTGTCATAACATAATAAATACTGTAAACAATTTCGTATAACAGTTTTAGAAAATTTTAGAGGTAAGATTTTATATCAGACATGCAAAATATTCAACTTCGCCTTGGTTTCTATGAAAGAAAAAACACGTTAAAATGTTGAAAACAAAACACACGAGCAATTCGAAAATGATTCAGTTATAGAAAAATAATATCACCGCTAAATTCAAACAAGGCTATAGAGAACTAAGCTTATTGCCATATATGGTATTTCACAAATTACAAAAATGTAGACATTCGCAAACACGGGAAAATATATAAAAAGATTTTTTACAAATACAAAAACAACAGTCTTTGAGAAACAATTCTCTTGATCGCTTTGAAAACGGGAGTAAGTCTGCAAGCTGCTGGCAAACAGTAATACCTTATATGCCTGAAAGAAAACTTACCAATAGATAATACCAATAGATAATAGTTTAAAATGAAAACAACAACAAGAACTTACGAGTACTAAAAGAGTAGCAAATAAGTTTTATTAATATTTTTATACTTTATAGATCGGCAAAATATATTGAAAAAAAATGTGATTCTAATTTAGTGACTCACAAAGTTTAATAAAAAGAGAGCATAAGCATTTTACCAAAAACTGTTTGAATTTAGGCAAGGTAATAATAACTATGTACTATGTTTTATTATCAAAAGTTCACCGGCTACGATAAATATCTGCAAAATGACTCAAACTCAATGGCAATTCAGTATTCCGTTCTGGTATATATCTTGCTTATCAGTCGTTTTTCCTGAACAGAATAAAGGAGGCGCAAGTTACCTCATTAATTTAGAAAAAAGGCCAAATAGATTAATTCAATAACAGGCCAAATGGTATATTAAAATTTTTGCCAATATACTCTCTTCGTAGCTTTCACAAAACGTTGAAATTATATTTGATAGTTTCTTTGTGCTTTCATTGCAGGTCATGGATTCCCAACAACTTTACTTAGAATGCTGAAAGATTGCAAAAGTGCGCTTAACAACAACCATTTAGTTAATATCTGTATTATTAGATTTATTAAAGGCATTAGATTGTTCGCCCCATACAACCTTATTACCCAGTCAGTCTTCATATAAGCTGTCAGAAAACTCAGCGAACCTTTAATCAAAGTTTTATAAATAAGAAGCATTGAATTACCGTATCAGTCTGTCTGTTCATATACATGTATGCCTACTTGTTTGTTTGTTTGTTAGTACTTTACTGTATTTACTGTACGAATTTGGAAGAAATTATTGATAAAGCTTTTATATAACCGAAATAGAGAAATACATTTTGCGGTTGATTTCAATATTACTATGTTAACTGACAAAAGTAACAAAATGTCTCGGCTTATATCTTCGTATAACGCAGAACGATTGATAAAAGAACCAACACATTATACAGAGCATTCTAACACCCTCAATGATTCAATGTTTGTCGACACAACTGACCATGTTATTGCAAGCTTTACTACAGAGCCTTTTGTTCCCAATCTAACTCGATTCCACTGTCCTACGGTCACAATACATACTGTTAAAAACATAAACTAACCCCCTTCAATAAAAAATCTGGAAATACAATAACGCAAATTTCGAAGCATTCAGGCAAGAACTTAAAAATAAGAAGCTAAATGTACTAGTAATGCATGATCACCTCTATACGGTCTTCGTCACTAACAAGTACAATACTTCAAGCAGCCCACAAAACCACTCTAGAAAAAACAATTACAGTGTGGCCTAACGACATCCCTGGTTTTACTTTAATCTTCGCCTCTGTTTAAGTCAACGCCAAAAGTTATACCGCAAAGTAACACCAAAAATGACACTGAAAGCTGGAACAAGTTTAAACAAAAAAGAAACGAGATTACCCGTGAGCTAAGAAAAGCTAAGATGCATTATACTAGCAAAATTAGCGAAAAGCTAAACGCTGACAATACACATATAAACGCATGGTTTAAATTGCAAAACAACTCTCCAAATCCAACAAATCTCAATCTATACCATCTATGCACTGTAAAGGACACACAGCATCAGACGACCAAGATAAAGTGATCCTGCTTAACCGTTACTTTCTCAACCAAACAAAGATTGATGATGAAACTCATGACTTAACTTTTAATGTTCCACAGTCAAATTCCATATTAAAATCTATAATGTTTCGCTGGAGGATATATCTGACACCATTTTGCTCATCTGTCCATCAAAAGCAAGTGGACCGGATTTTAAAAGGCCACGCCTCCTCGCTGTTTAATGCACTTCTTGCATCTTCTTATTTTTCCTCAGCCTGGAAACTTGCCAACGTTACACCTATCTTTAAAAAGTCCGAAGATTCCAGACACATATCGTTGCTTAGTTGACTCGGCAAACTAATGGAACGATGCATACACAGACATCGTTTGTAGCGACTCTACCATAAACCAACTTGTCTACATATATAACGACATATTCAAAGCTGTCGACACTCAATTAAGACTTTCATGTCTGTTGCGTAGATCCCTCATTGAATCTCCCCTTTGCACGTGTGGTTCTGTTGAATCTGTAAGTCATTTCTTTTTTCGTCTCCTTTCCCAATTACACACAATAACGACGTGACATTTTTGATAACTTGCCATGTCCTGTCACAATAAGTTTGAAGAAAATAAGCAAGTAGTCCGGGGGATACTGCAACAAGGAGAAACTGCATCAAGAAGCGCTTATCTGACTTCTATGTAAAACCGATTAAAAGATTAAAAGAACAATGTAAATTTTATTTATTTATTTTTTCTCTTTTAATACAACTGGTGTCTCTCAAGGTAAACAGTATCCCTACCCAGCCAGCAAAACATATGGGACCCATATGGGTCCCACATGGGTTACCACATGGGTCCCATATGGGCAACCCATCTGGGCCCCACATGGGTTTTGCAACAGGGCTCCATGTGGGTCCCATATGGGCAAGCCCATATGGGTTGAATATGGGACCCAGATGGGCCCCACATGGGCTTTGGAACAGGGCTCAATATGGGCCCCACATGGGCTTTGGAACAGGGCTCAATATGGGCCCCACATGGGTTATGGAACGGGGCTTGATATGGGACCCATATGGGTCCTACTTGGTACATGTAGGCTGTATTTAGACCTAGGCCATAAATTTGGGGTTACTTTAGTTATTACATGTTATTATATCTAGATTCCAATTACCTAAAATACTTTGACCTTGTGTGTTCACCTATTGCATAACCATTGGTTATCTGTATAGGATAAATGACATATAATGTCAACATAATATCTAATTACACAACAAAAATAGAAATAATCTTACAATGTAATTTATTCACATGAAAACATAAGAAATGCAAAACAAAAGATGTACACACTAAACAAATAAACAAAAATTAAATACTGACAGTGTTAGGATTATGCTTATACTTGTAATATAAGTTTCACACAAAAAATGTGACTGAACTTTCGACACCTCTTTTCAGTTAGGTTTGACAATACCAAGCTTAAAAGATCTAGAACATGTGTACGGGAAGTGGATTAATTACGTTATTATAATAATAATAATAACAAAAAGTTTAAACATTGTTTTGTTGATTGTATCTGTTTCACTTGAAGATGTCAAACTGAAAAAGTGTGTCAAAATTTGCATGTAAAAAGGCTTTAAAGCATATATTTAAAAAACATGCATCGAAAGATGCACACTATTAATGAACAGAGAATTGAATTTCAAGTTAATTGGCACAATGGAAATCATACATGTAAAATAAATAAGTAAAACATAACTTAAAGATGCTATGCCTGTATCTTTAGGTCAGAATTGTTTACATCTTACAGTTAAATAACCTGACTACAATCGATATTCGCAGTTGACTCCGTGGTGCAGTGGTAACGAATCCGCTTTGGGTGCAAGAGGTCCCGGGTTCAATTCCCGGCTCCAGCAAGGGTTTTGAAGTATGATTAATTGCTTTGTTGTTGTTTTGTTTTTACTTTTTGTCCATAACACAGAATTTGTCAAACAATTTTGCTAATCCTTTTGCAATGTTTATTAATTAAGTTTACTTCACAAATTGCAAGATTTGTGACTGATTATAAGGATATAAAGATACAGACCTAGCATCTTTAAAAAGGAGAAAAAACAACAAAACATAAACTAGAACAATTGACTAACACAATAATGCACCTTGTAATACTGACTGGTGAACTGACATGATCGAGTGTTAAAGCATATATATACATCTTTATTTCCCCCATGTATAAAGTGTTACATTACAAAATACATATACAGGACATAAGTAGAGCAACAGGATATAAAATATACTTACATAGTAAGATTTTATCATTTAGACCCGTCTCATTGTACATCAAGAAGGATTAATTGATATATACACACTCACTCCAAATGGTAAAAAAATGTACCTACCATATACAAATCAGAGATCAATTATTATGGCCTGGGAAATGAATTAAACTTAAGTCATCTGTTCCCAATTTCTCGAAAGGTCTTAAGCATAACACCCGTAAGTAGCTTATTCTATTCAACCATATTCCTTACTTCATCTTGATATTACTACGTAATAATAAGTTGATCATGAGTGTATTAAGAGCGTAAAATGGTGAGCTCTGGCTAAGAAAATATAATAACCAACATTATTCCAAGATATAAAAGATAAATAACGGGTTTTGCATACATTGTTCATCAAGGAAACAATATGAGGTTATTGACTTTATCGTAACATTTTTCATCTTTTAAACATCTTTCCTTAGATAATCTAGCTGAAACCTCAGTGTTATACGGTTTATGAAAGGGAAAGATAGAATATTCTGAGTCTTCTTTTGAACAATCATCTAAATGTGAAATTAACATAATATTTGTCTTCTTGATAGGTATCTTATTTGTCATGGACAGTTTGTCTTGTGTTTAAACAAAAATGAAAAAGTAACATGGATTTGCCTATAATCACAGATAAGAAATGCTTCTAACAATATGAAAATTTAGGGCAATAGTTGGAGAAATCTCATTATTACATTATTGTGATACATTTTGCATACAAACTATACATAACATATGTCATAGACGTTGATGCTTAAATAAACCAATGTATAAAAATTATACAGCTTATACTAAGAGTTTTCTACTCTTTTTCTCATTTATTTTTCCCAACATTTTGTTTAAATGATCACAGATTTACAACCAAATTTACAATACATTACATATGACATCATACATATGTTCATGGGAGAAAAAAATATAAACAAAATGCTATTTTCTTATATAGAAAAAAAATGTCTTTACTAAAACAATTACAAAATGTCACCTTGGTGAGAAGAGGTTTTCACTTTATATGTGTCCAAAAAATAAGTATATAAATGAAAAATACCGGAAAATGGATAGATTTATTACAATGTTTTAATATCTAATTTAGGGGGGGGGGGGGTATTTTTTTATCTAAAAATTGTTTTGTATTTGATCACTGATAAGGTTTTGGTTATGATATCTACTTTTTCTACTCTTGAAGCACAGGGTTGACCCTCGCACGGTCCTTGCGGCCACCCTCGCGATCCCGAGCCCCGGAAAGCCACTTCTGAATGGCCCCCTCCATTTCCTTACGGCTGCAAGAGCGTGTTGATGGGTTCAACTGCAGACATCCTGTAATAAGTGTTAGTGAATTGATGAATGTATTTTTTTGTACTTTTTTACTCATTAAGTCTTTCTGACGTATACATAAACGGGAAGTCAAAATGAATATTAACAGCCGGACGAGTTGCATATATTTGTCACATTAAAAACAGTTTTTCTAAAAGGCCTTTTTTGTGTGTCCTCACCTAACATTAATGAAGAAAACAAGGTCAAAAAAATAATAATTTGAAAACAGAATCAGCTAGAGTCATAAATGAATTTTGTTTAGTCTTAAATTGCTTAAAAGAAAAATTGTTGATCCTTCTGTTCATTATGAAAAAATAATTCATAAGTATTTGAGAATACATATCTGTATAATAAAATAACAAAAAACTGTTTGACAAAAAATAATCAAATAACTTTCCTTGGCTTTAGAAGGAGCCAGCATTATATACTTGTATCTGTCAGAAAAAGCTACAGACTACCAAGTTACAGTTATTGCAAACACTGTCAAAAGACAGTCATCAAATTGGTTATCAAATGTTAAGTGATAAATAAACAGCATTTTATCGTCAACTATATATGAGAATTTAAGCTAGGCAGATAAATGTACATTGGCATCTTAAAAGTTTGTCACTTTTTAATATTAATAATATATCGATGGCACCATTTTAAAAAGCCGAACCTACATTTTTTGCTATTTCGGGGTTGTCATCTTTTTATTAACTTATTTTAGTTTGCCACCTTTTGTGAAAACACTGAACTAAACAGCCAATAGAAATTAAGTTTACTGGTCAGAAGAAGTTGCAGAAAACCCCGAACCTACTTGTCATAGTATATGACATTTTGTAAAATATTGTTCGGCATTTTTAAATGGTGACATTGATATGATATTTTTTTTAAATCCATTGATGTATATTTACAGCAAAGGTGGGTTTTTTAACACACTTAAACATTAAACAACAAAATAACCTACTAAATAGGATGTTAATAAGGTGGAGTCCATCCAGTTTCTTTTTTTGCTTGGTCCCAGTAAGATTATATTGGCGGGCCAGATTTGTTATCATCACCGCCTTCATAATCCGGGACACCGTGTCCACACTGTCACTTCCACCATATTCTGCCAAGTATTTTACCTTAAATGAAAAAGTTGTGCATGAAAATGCCAGTAAATACACATACAATTGCAAAACAGTAAACTCTTTCAAGCAGAATGATAGTATAGTATGATAGTATGATAGTATAATACTCGATTTGAAATTTGAAGCACTGCCAATGCCCCCTAGTACTGGCTCAGTTTGTGTGCCAGCCCTTATATCGATCAGATCATATTAAAAAAATCTGAATGAATAGTCACTTCAAAATGCAATTTTAAAGCTCAAATTAGTTGCACGACAACACACAAAAAGACAGTCAACTATGTTTGGGAAACTTACGACAGATGTTGCAGCATTCGCTTGTGACATTCGTTCTTCGAATGCAGCCAAATCCTCCACAGTTTTGAGGGGGAAAGATATCCCCTCCGGCAACTCACTTGGAACAGCATCATGAGCTGAACCTCTCGCCAAGATGAGCCGCAGGAGCCGCGTTTGCTCATGCAGTTGTTCCTGCTGGTGTTCAAGCATCGTAAAGATGCGGGTGTCCCGAGCTAAAACAAATAATGTTCTGTTAAAAATCAAAATTGAAACAACACACTTTCAAACAGTGAATCATTTAACCAATAATGTTATGGACTGTTTGTTAATGTTTATAATAATAAAAAGATGCAAGGTTCAATTTCCGTTTTACCTTCTTGAATTTTGCTCTGCCGAGCATCAATTAATGAAGGGGTAGCTGGAGTGCTGGGGGGTGTTGGTCTTCGCAATGAAGACCTTGAGCTGGACGGGCCTTCTGAATTGTCATCCCTTCTCCTTGGAAACAAGGATAAAGGAGTAGGAGGCTTTGGCAGCTGCTGCTTCGTCTTCTGTAAAATAACAGGGGCATCGTCCTCATCATCACCACTAGCAGCAGCTGCAGGCTGTTCATCCTCGCTCACATCGTCATCCTCATCCTCATACAGTCTTCTTGGTGCACTTTTAAATTGAAAAAAAAATCATGTCAAAAGAGTGAAATATGGCCGTATCGCACTGGAATACAGAGTACCGTATTTTGCGATATGTGTTGCAAGTGGATTTAAGATGGGATTTAATAAGTATATTTATTACCACGTTTATTGGACAACCATTCTTAAAATATAATGCTTACAGCTAAAAATCTGAACACAGTAGCATGCAAAATCAAGTGAAGTGTCTAGCTACCCCTATTTTCTTACCGTTTCTGCCTTTTTGCAGGGGGATCGCAGTCAGACTGCAAATCAGACGTATCCTCCGACTTCTTTAGCTTGTGCCTGGCGCTTTCCCACGAGCCTAATAACAATGTCATAACATAAATATTATAAATCCTTCAGCAATATGGCACGGACTGTCCTAGATCTTATTTTTTGTCCCATCAAAATTCCATTTTTAGATGTTTTGATTAACTCATCATCTTCAATCTTAAATTTTAGCTTTAAAAATAACATTTCATTATCATAACAAAAGGTAAAGAGGCGTCATTAATATTGTAGTTTTGTACAAAATGCATGATATTTACCACTGTAAAGAAGTCGAATAGGATGTACAGCCCAACTTTCTCCAGGCACCTCCTCGTTTTGAACAGCACTATTTTGACGCAGACTGGTCTTGTAAGGGGGCCTACACCGCAGAATTGTTCCCGCGTAGCCAATGGTCAGGAATAATAGCTGTAGACTGTTCCTCCTCAAAAACTACTACGTGGAATTTTTTCACTGACATATTGACTGGAATCAAGTGATTGAGTGAATAAAACAACAGTGTTCTTGATTCTGACACTTACATGAGTGCTTCTGTAATTTTAAAGTGAATTATTGCAAGTTGTATTTGGTATCCATAAACTTATTAATATGCATGGTATGAGAAAACAAAAGGTACAATACAACAAAAGAAAAATCTAATTCTATCTTTATTTTGGAAAGCTCTTCCAATTTTTATTACTTTAAGATTTCATTGCAAAGCTATCAATACGTTCCCATAGTGATTAGTCTCATGTTAAATTGATATTTTAATTATAAATGCAGCATTTTCAGGATGGCAGAATATTGAACCTACTAATACTTCAGTAATGATGAATGTTAATAATTTAAATATAAAACTAGACATACAGTCAGATTTATGTTTCAAACTTGTCCAAGTCGGTATGTACAGATATTATAAACAATTTAATCACATGCTCGTATTTATCACAATTGAGCACTATTAATGTTTTTGTTGATCATACCCATTCATGAATATAAAACAGGTTAACTCCAGATAGAAAAAACTTAAAAGTAAACTTGTTACCGTGGCCGCTTCTTGTCCCCTTCCTATAGTCCATTAATATGATACACCAAATTTATTTATCAACTGGCTTTATTTTGAGAGTTATCTTAACCTTTTCTTTTCACTTTCTAACAAGAACTGACTACCACTTACACTTAAACATACAATTTCTTTTTAGGCCACACCCATATAAATATTAACCAACCATACAAAAATATACTTTCATTGCATCAATTTATACCAGCCTTCTATTGTCTTAACTCTTTACCTTCAGACCAGAACTCATAAGAATCTAATTCACACCTTCATGGTATATGCTTTGATCTTAGAAGACAACAGCTTACCAAGTTTCATTCAATTAATTATGGAAGATACAGTATGTCCAGTAATTAGGAAAGAGACTAGCAGATGTCTGTAACTAATATCTCAAAGACTATGAATTACTACAATTTACCATAACAATACATAGAAATTAGTAAATATGAATTCTACATGTAGCCTTGCAGACAAATGCTTAAGCTTTTCATATTTCCTTATTCAATCTATTTGAGAAATATTTAAATAATATTTTTTGATATCATTAACTTTTATAACTCTGTGACACACCAACCATCCAGTGGCGTTGCTACATAAAAGCCTTTAGGCCTGGGCCTACAACTTCTTTGAAAAATGACAAAACTTAAATCACCAAAAAAAAAATTAATAGCTACTTAAACACTTTGAACAACTCAAAAGTTTGTTTGGGGGCATATCCCCAAACCCACTTCAACCCATTAAGCCTACAAGGTTTTAGGCCTTGCTCCCTGCCATCCATTAATATGAAAAACTATGAATCATAGGAATGGCTACAAACTTGTTTTTAAATGGCATCAGCAAACATTTACAAGTTACATCCTGCAAGTTTACAGCTTTGATATCACCACTTTCATTTCTTACTTGAAAGATGCATAAGTCAGAGGAATTGAGAGGCTCAGTGAAAAAGTTGTCTATATCTTTAAAGTTTTCCACTAACAGAACTCTGACATCAGAATTTTCACAAGGAGACAGAATATTTCTTATCAATCTGACTTGACCCTCTACAAGAACACAATTGTTACCCTGTCTGATAGATAAAAAGAAAGAATTGGGCAAACAAATCTGCTCATACTGTAAGTATGCATTGTATGCCATTGGTAAAGGACCATTATGGTGTTGCTTCTTTACAATACCGTAACCGAACATAGAAGTATTTGAAGAATTAATATCAGTTAAACAATTTTCAGACAACCTCCTAATAACCTGCTGAAGTGGAAAGTTTGATTTCCTGACAAGTTTTTTAAGTTTCCCTAAAAAGCTTTCAAACACAAATGCAGAAAAATTATCCAAATAACCGAATTGAGCAACATCATCTGCAAGATGGACCAACCCATGAATATTATAAACATATTAATTCTCACCGTACAACTGGCCAACTTGACGTACAAATAACAAAAGAAGTTCTTTTGCATAATCGCAATAATTCTTCCAAAATATTGGACTTGCAAGACAATAAATGGCAACGGATAGTAACATGAAATGCTTGTAGAAGTTTGATGGCAATCTTCCTTTTAAAATAACAGGCCCTAAGTACAGCAAGAACTGCCTTAATTCAGTTGCTTTCCATCTGTCAATTTCTTGCAATGATCTCCCTTTCCGAAGAAATTCACGCGGCATAAATGAAACGAAATCCCTAATACTTGAAGAAACCTGGGCAATAAATGCAGTACCCTGTTTGCATTTAAGAGGTCCTTTTATCCAAAGTAACAGAAGCCTTCTTGTGACACCGAGAAAAATCAAATGCATGCTGTCTAACGGAAATTGACTTACCATACCAATAGGAAGATCAGCAAGTGGTGAACGGCCTATATGGTGTTCTTCATTCTGAAGTTCATCAAAATGAACATCACTGCGTAGAGGAGCATCAATTTCAGGAAATGTGACTTTATCTAACCATATGCCTCTTTGAGAACATTTGTCACAACCAAAATATCCAGAATGGCCTTTATTTTGCTTAATGTAAGCCCTAGCTGGTGTGTCACAAATGAAACAAGAAATTTGAACAGACAAATTGTGCTCTGATTCAGGGACCCGGATTCCTGTTTGCATAAGATCTTGTAGTTCATCTCTAAGACACTGAAGATACTCATGTACACTGCCAGGCTTCTTGTTGCCAGAGTAAAGGCCTACTACAAACGGTTTTGTTTCAAATGGCCCTACAATTCTGCACAATATTGGCCACAATTGGGCATTTGTACTCTTGAATAGTGGAAGGCCGTCAATATTGAACTGAATAAGAACCGAGTCAATATCAAAAGCCGAAACATGCAGGATTTTATCAATTTCCTTTAAAATAGAGATAGCCAATCCAAAATGGTAATATGAACCACCATCAACAGACACAACATTGTACTTAGTGTCTGTCCTGAGCAATGTTCTGGGATCCTTTGGTAAATTAGTGTGATAAACTCGTAGGATTTTCAAGAGGGCATGTATAGCTGAGTGAGGTATGTTAAAAGAACAAGACCACATTTTAAGCTCATTTTCCAAGCTTTCATCAGAATCAAAACAGTCAGGTAAAGAATCATCACTATCAGAATAATATGACAATGCATCTGAAATATCTCCATCATCTTCTACATTGTCACGATCTTCAACAAGACAGACATTATCATGAGGATCTTTGGAACCAGTATGAACAGCATCACAAGGTAAATCTACATGTACATCTTGTGAAAACTGCAGTGAACTCTCAGGCTCTAATAGCTCCAGTAAACTCTCTGACTCTGATTCAGTTATTTCTGAGCAATGTCCATCATTGTCTGTATAAATCTCAGATAAATGGGCTTTAACATTAAAGCGAACTCGTCTATAGGATTTCCAGTAAGCAGCTTTCCTGCCATCTGCCATCCCAAATGCCTTAGCTTTATTTGATATGATCGCGAAATTAGATGACAAGTTACAAAATCGTAGCACAAAACAATGCTTCTACACGAAAATTATCATTTATTCATTGGGAAAAATCAAAATACTATAAATACAATTACAACTTGCTTTATAAGTAAAAATAAGAACCTTTACTCTTTTTTAAAGATGCAGCGTGTTTTCACTCAATCACGTTCATCATTCGCGCGTCAATAAAATATCACGTGACAATTTTTCGGTGTATTTTTTTTTTTGGATACTCTCAGTATGCGACTAAATTGCAACTGAAAACACAATTGCAACAAGTTTAGATCTAAGAAGTTGTTAAAAAATGAAATTACAGAAAAATATCTGTTCTTTGGTTTATTTATGTATCATATCCAAAATATCGTGCCTTACCATCTAACACTGCCCTACTATGATGATAATACCGAGTATATGGGACCCATATGGGACCTATCTGGGACATATCATGGCAAAAGATATGAAGCCAATACATGAAATAATGAACTTTTTTCACATAGTATCGATGTTTACATATTTTCATATAACAAGGATCTTCTTATCCCTTTGTGACTCCATTTAATATAGATGGGCAGCTATATGGGTCCCATCTGGGTCCCATCTGGGCATTTTAAACCATATGGGTCCTATATGGGCCCCATATGGGCGTTTTGCCCACATTCAGCCCATATGGGGCCCATTTAGCACTGCTTGCTGGGTACTTATCAGCTTTTCCTTGGTGATAAACCATATTTAAGGATGGACGGAGGAATAAGAAAAAGTCCTTTAAAGTCCCAAATACCCGTGGGAAAGATTACTATGTCTACAAGTGGAAACTGTGACCTGGACAGTGTTAGCAGACACATGTATGAACAATAAATACATGGCAATTTGAAGCCTTGTTCTTTATGGAATAGTCGGGAACGTTTGGAGACAGTCAGTCTATAAACAGCGATGATCTAGCCACAACAGACTGAATTATAATGGAAATCAAAAATCAAATCCAACCCAGGCTGTCTGATCGCTTGAAAGTAGGTTCTGTTAGATACAAGTTTTTCAGACAACACAATAGACTGTAGTTTATGTGTTTATTTCTGGCCTGATGAGGATTTTCTATGCTGTTACAAATGTGTATTTGCACATTTGACCACCCTTTGTGTTGTGACACGGTGCAATAGCATTGATTTCTGCCAAGAATTTACCCCCCCCCCCCCCAATATTTTATACTAATGAAAAATAAACACAACCAAACACTTTTCTGTTTTTGTTTATTATTACAATAACATGCGTCACAAAATATATCAATATTTAAGTAAAAGTACATTGCAAATGAAAATTCAATTAATATTTAAAGTATTGTTACAACCACATTGGAAGAAATATAAGCACTGCAAACCAGCCTCGCAACTGGGCTTACTCTTTACCGACGTGGTTTAAGCGACTTCCAAACTTGCGCTGTTATGCAACGGTTACCGTGGCTGCTTTATGGATGGGTGACCGTTGGAGAACGCCGGCCTGCGTTACAGTATTAACCACTAAGATATGTAATTGATATTGTTTTCCTGACGAATCAATTCCGTGACTTTTAAGTTTATTATCTCAGATGGCATGGTGATTGCCATAGGCCTGCCAGCAGTATTTCAGTTGTTTGGATACGGTATCCACTTGAAGCAGATATAGTGCTGCCTTCACTGTGTATAGCATGCCGTGAACACCTGACTTGATACTACACTCAGTCACAATATCCTGACACATCGGGTCAACCAGTCGTAGAACTACCCTTATATTTGCTTGAGCGTTAGCAAGAGAGCTATACCACTACCATTTTAATGACTTTGGTATGTCGCAGCAATGGATCGAACCCGGGGTCTAACGTACATAAAGCCAATACTCCACAAATTTGCTCTACCAGGTCTGCTTCTTTATAGATGAAAGCAAACAGTGACGCATCTCTGACTGCGTGTCTGAAGAGATGGTGTTTCCATCCAATTACAAGTCAATGGAGTGTTTCCATTTCATTATTGGACACGTCGATAGCTGTGAAGGACCTGGTATTGCTTTCCAATATGTGCTAACACACATGGCATTGTTCTGTTATCTTGTCTTGGCACGACATTTAGCAGAGTTGTAAGTCTCACGCAGGTCTTCAGCAAATAATCCAGTCTTTTCTTTGATTACATGAGCCTTTAGTCTTTTTTTTTTGGCAAAAAGATGAAGCTCCAAACTTTTGTTCGATTTATACAATTATGGCTTTATTTCAAACCATAACACGTATTACTGCAAAATATTACCAGTTGCTTTCATTTATTCTTGTGAAAACAACGTCCCTGATGACGTAATCCGATGACCTTACACGTAGGGATCACTGATATAATTAATTTACTGACATTTCTATCAGGCCCGATTTCCTTATGCACCATCACGTTCTTGGTAGCTATTATAGTCTATTGGGTTTGTGATTGATAAACCCTTAATATTTACATGGACTTTGTGCTGTACAAGCACAGTTAGTGTTTTTGTTGTTTGTAGTTTGCAATTCACCAATAATTATCATTATTGGGGCGCCTTACAATTTAGGCGGAGGCAGACCCCAGACATATGTCTGAGTAGAACCACCGGCGCATCCTAGGTCAGCTGGAAGACCTTCTCAAATTAAACAATAAAAGTCAATATTTGGTTAAATATATGTCTTTAACAAGTTTTTATTAGATACTAATATTTTGGGCATTCGGTTATCGTGACCAGTATGTGCATATTATATAAGACCTTGTTCGTTGTATACGCAAAGAGAATATTTTGTGAAATATTTGACAATATTGCCAGGGGCAGATCCAGAAAATGTTGTTGTAGGGAGGGGAGGGGGGTGAGGGCGGGTTTTTTTTTATATATGTAACAATATCTGTAAATAAGGACGATTGAAATTCCTGCTAAAAATAAAAATCGACGTCACAGCGGATGAACTAAAAGTTAAGTGGTCATTTTCTTTTCTTGGTTTTAAAATAGCTAACGGTGCAACGTGACTCAGATATGAAATACGTGTTTGTAATGATTGTGGCATTATAGTTCACTTTTCCGACAGGTGTAGGACACCAATAAACATCATTTTGCGAGATCTGTTAAGATTACAATGGTTTACTTACATGTATAATGAAATATTTTTGATCCAAACTGTCGGATACCACCTTTAAGATGACCTACAAAAAATATTTAAAAAAACATAGCCTTTAAAAAGGTTTCAGATGCTAGTAAATGTTCTTGAAGATATCAGGTCTTTGTGCGGATAAACGTGTCATTGATATAACATTACTTACATTAAAATTTAAAAATGCAGCAGGCTTTATAGGACTTCGCAGCTTGGAGAAGTCTTGTTTTACAAAAGAGATTAGGTATGCCGGTGTTACCAATGCAATGTGTAATAACAGATAAAGCATACAAGGATGAAAGCAAATTAGCAGGACATCTAGTTCCCACCATAGTAACGGTTCGTTCCTTGTCAATATTCATGAAATGACTCGTCACTGTAAGAGACTGCTTAGTTTCCGGAATATTTATCAGATTGTTTAAGGTGCATGACCTCTGCGGCGCCTGGTATGTCTTCACATCCTTGTTCCTTTGCTTCCTTCTTCGAAAACGTTTGTCTATGGACGTTTGTTGTAGTAATCCGGCCATGTGTAACTGCACGAAAATATCCAGACAAGTATATTTAGTAGAAATTGCCGAGTTGGTCCGAGTGTCTTTTAGGTGATAACACTTCATACCACTTCAACTTCGTACCATGTATATAAAATCCTATTTGGCAATTCTGATCCATGTGGGATTTGCAGGTGTGTTTTTTTACTTACCTTAAGGTTGTAAGATTGTTGATCGTTCAATATTCGTTAAACTGGTTCCATAAAAGTAATTATTCTAACATATTTACAAAGCTCTAATCGGATTTCCGTCATTGTATAGCACGTTAGATAGACTATTTGATTGTTTAAAGTATAAATTGAACGTGTTTGGTGCTCTGCATCAATGCTTTCTCAATGGATATTTAAAGTGATTTTAAGGGGCGGGCGTGGCCAGCGGTTAAAGTCGCTGAGTTGTAAATCATCAGCCCTTCACCGCGCGGGTGCGAGTGCCGTTCGGGCGAAAACTTTGATGTGGGGAGGTTTGCCAGCTAACGTGCGGTGCGAGGGTGGTTCTACACAGGCACAAGTTTGGGGTCTTTCTCTATCAGTAACTGGCTGGACGTCGCCAACATGACCATAATTGTGTTGGTGACGATTACCTTATTATTGGTGAAGGAAATCCATAGAAATATGCCTGGATAGGACCATTTACGCACCGTCAGTCAGTTGGAAGACAACACCCCCCTCCCCCCACATGATAGTTCTGGTCCCGACCGGAACTCGAACCCTCGCAAAGAGGGAATGAGAAGTTTCAAGCCAGCAACTCCAACCGCTCGGCCCTGGCGCCATCTTAGTGTTTTGTAACGCTACTGTGCTACACAACCCATGAACACTTTACCCATAATTAGATTAGCATGCTTCTAAAACATTCTCAATCAATAAATTTAGGCTAGCTGTAGTACAAGTTAACTGACTTAAATTACATTACTTTTAGTACCTGTGCCAAACAAACATAAAATTAAACACCATTTTCCCACAAGCTGGAAAGACTATCCGAGGACTGATGGAAGGTAATACAGACCCTCCAAGTGCCCACTAAAATGGCTACTGTTACTGTAAACAACTTTTTACTGCAGTTATGGGTTTGAAGCCTGGTGAAATTTCTTTTTATTTTATATTTGACTCTTCAGAACAATTCATGTCATATGTAGAAAGAAACTTATGGTATTGATATAACTTTATCGATATTTATTTGATAAATCATTCTTAATTTTATTTTAACAAAATTAGTTAAGAATCTTATAGATATAAATTTGATACATCAAGCTTAATTTTATTTTTTACAAATATGGAATCATTCAATTTCCTATAGCAAGCTTGAAGATTTTGTAGTCATTACGTGTATATAATAGCAACGAAAACACATTTAGTTGGCATCTTTCTCTTCGCGTAATGCAATTATTAAAAATTGTAACGCTATAATAGAGCTAGAAGGGTTGGCTTTAAACGCAATGTTTTCAGGTTGTTTCCCTTGTTTGGCTATTCTGTTTCACCCGACGTACTTCCCGGTTAGTTTGTTTTCTAAAAGAATATCAACAACCGAGGAAATTGCATATTTTGTTTATTTATATGTTATCATAAGTTAATTCTTGTGTTATTAGTTAAACAAACCGTTATTTTCCAAGATAGGGTAAAGTGCCAGATTCTGTTTCTCCCAAAACATCGGTCGGTCATTGCCGTTGCTTTGACATAAACAGAAACCTTACATGTTCGCGAAGTTGTAGAAGTATTCTAGATAACGTCAGAAAAAAGGCGACCTTTTGAGGGCAACATTCTGGCTTCTGAAGTCTAAAGCGAGCGAAGTGTGTGAACTTCGACTTTTGAGATGTTCTCTGAAAACTTGTTTTACATGCACTTCTTGATGTATTATTCCCAACAACTTCAAAGGACCTCAATTAAAAAAAAACACATCTTAACTTTTCAATAGTTGTAAATGACTGTCATACCAAAATCAATACCGTAAAAAATTTTGTATAGAAATTAAAAAAAAATATTAGAGGTAAGATTTTATATCAGACATGCAAAATATTCAACTTCGCCTTGGTTTCTATGAAAGAAAAAACACTAAAATGTTGAAAAGAAAACACACGAGCATTTCGAAAATGATTCAGCAATAGAAAAAATAATATCATCGCTAAATTCAAACAAGGCTATGGAGAACTAAGCTTGTTGCCATATATGGACAAACCTCCCAGAAAGGTCATATTTAATACAAATGGTATTTCACAAATTACAAAAATGTAGACATTCGAAAACACGGGGAAAATATATAAAAAGAATTTTTACAAATACAAAAACAACAGTCTTTGAGAAACAATTCTCTTGATCGCTTTTAAAACGGGAGTAAGTCTGCAAACTGCTGGCAAACAGTAAAACCTCTTTGAATTTAGGCAAGGTAATAATAACTATGTACTATGTTTTATTATCAAAAGTTCAACGGCTACGATAAATATCTGCAAAAAGACTCAAACTCAATGGCAATTCAGTATTCCGTATTTCGCAGCTCTGGTATATATCTTGCTTATCAGTCGTTTTCCCTGAACAGAATAAAGGAGGCGCAAGTTACCTCATTAATTTAGAAAAAAGGCCCAGTAGATAAATTCAATAACAGGCCAATTGGTACATTAAATTTTTTGCCAATATACTCTCTTCTTAGCTTTCACAAAACGTTGAAATTTTATAGTTTCTTTCTGCTTTCATTGCAGGTCATAGATTCCCAACAACTTTACTTAGAATGCTGAAAGATTGCAAAGTGCGCTTAACAACAATCATTTAGTTGATATCTGTATTATTAGATTTATTAAAGGCATTAGATTGTTTGCCCCATACAACCCTATTATCCAGTCAGTCTTCATATAAGCTGTCAGAAAACTCAGCGAACCTTTAATCAAAGTTTTATAAATAAGAAGCATTGAATTACCGTATCAATCTGTCTGTTCATATACATGTATGCCTACTTGTTTGTTTGTTTGTTAGTACTTTACTGTATTTACTGTACGAATTTGGAAGAAATTATTGATAAAGCTTTTATATAACCGAAATAGAGAAATACATTTTGCGGTTGATTTCAATATTACTATGTTAACTGACAAAAGTAACAAAATGTCTCGGCTTATATCTTCGTATAACACAGAACGACTGATAACAGAACCAACACAATATACAGAGCATTTTAACATCCTCAATGATCCAATGTTTGTCGACACAACTGACCATGTTATTGCAAGCTTTACTACAGAGCCTTTTGTTCCCAATCTAACTCGATCCACTGTTTTACGGTCACAATACATACAGTTAAGAAACCGAAAATAACCCTTTCAATCGAAAAATCTGGAAATACAATAACACAAATTTAGAAGCAGTCAGGCAAGAACTTAAAAATTCGAAGCTAGATATGCTAGTAATGCATGATGACCTCGATACGGTCTTCGTCACTAACAAGTACAATACTTCAAGCAGCCCACAAAACCACTCTAGAAAAAACAATTACAGTGTGGCCTAACGACATCCCTGGTTTTACTTTAATCTTCGCCTCCGATTAAGTCAACGCCAAAAGTTATACCGCAAAGTAACACCAAAAATTACCCTGAAAGATGGAACAAGTTTAAACAAAAAAGAAACGAGGTTACCCATGAGCTAAGAAAAGCTAAGATGCATTATACTAGCAAAATTAGTGAAAAGCTAAACGCTGACAATACAAATATAAACGAATAGTTTAAATTGCAAAACAACTCGCCAAATCCAACAAATCTCAATCTATACCAACTTTGTACTGTAAAGGACACACAGCATCAGACGACCAAGATAAAGTGAACCTGCTTAACCGTTAATTTCTCAACCAAACAAAGATTGATGACGAAACTCATGACTTACCTTTTAATGTTCCACAGTCAAATTCCATATTAAAATCTATAATGTTTCGCTGGAGGATATAACTGACGTCATTTCGCTCATCTGTCCATCAAAAGCAAGTGGACCGGATTTTAAAAGACCACGCCTCCTCGCTGTTTAATGCACATCTTGTATCTTCTTATTTTTCCTCAGCCTGGAAACTTACCAACGTTACACCTATCTTTAAAAATTCCGAAGATTCCAGACCCATATCGTTGCTTAGTTGATTCGGCAAACTAATGGAACGATGCATTCACAGACATCGTTCGTAGCGACTCTACCATAAACCAACTTGTCTACATATATAACGACATATTCAAAGCTGTCGACACTCGATTAAGACTCTCATGTAGTTCCCTTATCCAGGATCTGTTCAGTAGATCCCTCATTGAATCTTCCCTTTGTACGTGTGGTTCTGTTGAATCTGTAAGTCATTTCTTTGTCTCCTTTCCCAATTACACACAATAACGACGTGACATTTTTGACAACTTGCCATGTCCTGTCACAATAATAAACTTGTTTGAAGTTTGAAGTTTGAAGAAAATAAGCAAGTAGTCCGGGGGATACTGCAACAAGGAGAAACTGCATCAAGAAGCGCTTATCTGACTTCTATGTAAAACCGATTAAAAGATTAAAACAACAATGTAAATTGTATTTATTTTTTTTTCTCTTTTAATACAACCGGGGTCTCTCAAGGTAAACAGTACCCCTACTTATCAGTAAGCTTTTCCTTGGTGGTAAACCATATTTAAGGATGGACGGAGGAATAAGAAAAAGTCCTTTAAAGTCCCAAATACCCGTTGGAAAGATTACTATGTCTACAAGTGGAAACTGTGACCTGGACAGTGTTAGCAGACACATGTATGAACAATAAATACATGGCAATTTGAAGCTTTTGTTCTTTATGGAATAGTCGGGAACGCTTTGAGACAGTCAGTCTATAAACAGCGATGATCTAGCCACAACAGACGGAATTATAATGGAAATCAAAAATCAAATCCAACCCAGGCTTGGAAGTAGATCGCTTGAAAGTAGGCTCTGTTAGATACATTTTTTTCAGATTACATAATATACTGTAGTTTATGTGTTTATTTCTGGCCTGATGAGGATTTTCTATGCCGTTACAAATAGGGTTTTTGCACATGTGACCACCCTTTGTGTTGTGACACAGTGCAATAGCATTGATTTCTGCCAAGAATTTACACCCCCCCCCCCCCCCCAAATATTTTATACTAATGAAAAATAAACACAACCAAATACTTTTCTGTTTTACAAAAAACATTGTATATTACTACAATAACATGCGTTACAAAATATATCAATATTTAAGTAAAGTACATTGCAAATGAAAATTCAATTAATTTTTTAAGTACTGTTACAACCACATTGGAAGAAATATAAGCACTTTAAACCAGCCTCGCTACTAGGCTAACTCTTTACCGACGCGGTTTAAGCGTCTTCCAAACTTGCGCGGTTAAGCAAGGGTTACCGTGGCTGCTTTATGGATGAGTGACCATTGGAGAACGCCGGCCTGCGTTACAGTATTTATCACTAAGATATGTAATTGATATTGTTTTCCTGACGAATCAATTCTGTGATTTTTTATGTTTATTATCTCAGATGGCATGGTGATTGTCATAGGCCTGCCAAAAGTATTTCAGTTATTTGCAGACGGTGTCCACTTGAAGCAGATATAGTGCTGCCTTCACTGTGTATAGCATGCCGTGAACACCTGACTTGATACTACACTCAGTCACAATATCCTGACATCGGGTCAACCAGTCGTAGAACTACCCTTATATTGGCTTGAGCGTTAGCAAGGGAGCTATACCACTACCATTTTAATGACTTTGGTATGTCGCAGCAATGGATCGAACCCGGGGCCTAACGTACATAAAGCCAATACTCCACAAATTTGCTCTACCAGGTCTGGTTCTTTATAGATGAAAGCAAACAGTGACGCATCTCTGACTGCGTGTCTGAAGAGATGGTGTTTCCATCCAATTACAAGTCAATAGAGTGTTTCCATTTCATTATTGGACACATCGATGGGTGTGAAGGACCTGGCATTGTTTTCCAATATGTGCTAACACACATGGCATTGTTCTGTTATCTTGTCTTGGCACGACATCTACCAGAGTTGTTAGTCTCACGCAGGTCTTCAGCAAATAATCCAGTCTTTTCTTTGATTACATGAGCCTTTTTTGCAAAAAGATGAAGCTCCAAAACTTTTGTTCGATTTATACAAGTATGGCTTTATTTCAAACCATAACACGTATTACTGCAAAATATGTACCAGTTGCTTTCATTTATACTTGTGAAAACAACGTCCTTGATGACGTAATCCGATGACCTTACACGTAGGGATCTCTGATATAATTAATTTACTGACATTTCTATCAGGCCCGATTTCCTTATGCACCATCACGTTCTTGGTGGCTATTATAATCTATTGGGTTTGTGATTGATAAACCCTTAATATTTACATGGACTTTGTGCTGTACAAGCACAGTTAGTGTTTTTGTTTTTTGATGTTTGCAATACACCAATTATTATCATTATTGAGACGCCTAACAAACCCCAGACATATGTCTGAGTAGAACCACCGCCGCATCGTAGGTCAGCTGGAAGACCTTCTCAAATTAAACAGTAAAAGTCAATATTTGGTTTAATATATGTTTTCAACAATTTTTTTATTAGATACTTATATGTTGGGCATTCGGTTTTCATGACCAGTATGTGCATAACATATATGACCTTGTTCGTTGTATACGCAAAGAGAATATTTTGTGAAATATTTGACATTCATGGAGTTGCCAGGGGCAGATCCTGAAAATGTTGGTGTGGGGGAGGGGGGAGGGGGTGAGGGCGGGGGGGGGTGTGAGGGTATGAGGGTATGAATCAAGATCCATTCAACTTACTGCAGTAAATACTGGATATACATACACAGTTAGGGACGTTAACTTCGACCTTAGCAGTCAACATACAAAATTTACTTAAAAAGCTTAGTTTTTAAGCTTACATGTATGTGTTTTCACAACTCTACCCTTTACCTTTTTTTTTTTTTTTTTTCTTTTTTCTTTTTCTAATTTGTGGGGGGGGGGGGTGCATCCCCCACCCCCTGGATCCATCCCTTACCCATTTAATGGTGATATCCGACAGTGTGCCTACATTTTACATTTTATATATGTAACAATATCTGTAAATAAGAACGATTGGAATTCCTGCTAAAAATAAATATCGACGTCACAGCGGATGAGCTAAAACTTAAGTGGTCATTTGATTTTCTTGGTTTTAAAATAGCTAACTGTGCAACGTGACTCAGACATGAAATATGTGCTTGTAATGATTGTGGCATTAAAGTTCACTTTTCCGACAGGTGAAGGACACCAACAAACATCATTTTGCGAGATCTGTTCAGATTACAATGGTTTACTTACATGTATAATGAAAATATTTTTGGTCCAAACTGTCGGATACCACCTTTAAGATGACCTACAAAAAATATTTAAAAAAACATAGCCTTTAAAAAGTTTTAGATGCTAGTAACTGTTCTTGAAGATATCAGATCTTTGTGCGAATAAACGTGTCATTGATATAACATAACTTACATTAAAATTTAAAAATGCAGCAGGCCTTTATAGGACTTCGCAGCTTGGAGAAGTCTTGTTTTACTCAGGTTCTACTCAGGCACAAGTTTGGGGTCTCCTCCACCAATAACATGACCATAATTGTGTCGGTGCGATGTAACAAAAGGAAAAAAGCAAACAAATTTAACAAACAAATTGTACATTCACGCTCATGTCTGATTCGTAAAGTAAGCTTTGACTAATTACGATTTGTTCTCTTGGCAGTCTGAGAGCAGTGTTATTAGATAAACAAGTCTTGTAAATGAACAAGTATTGAAACAAAACAATTATATATAATTGATTTTGGTCAAATTATGCATACAATGTCAATAGCCGACCATTATACAATGTTTAAGCAGTGAATGTTTTTCAGCAATAAGTGATTAGAATGAAATGTTAACTTATGACACTCTAGAGGTAATAAAGCACCTACAATTGACATAATTATATGCGTAAAGTTCTCACATGGTGAAATATATGGCTGATGACCAGAATGTAATTTTGTATGTAGTCCGTAATAAATGTCCAAGGTGCGACTTTGGCCGAGCGGTTAGAGTCGAAACTTTTCAGCCCCTTTTCGCGTGGGTTTGAGCCCCGGTCGGGGCGAGAACTTTCATGTGGGGAGATTTTCCAGCAAAGCTACGGTGAGCCGGTGGTTCTACCCTGACATAAGTCTGGGTTTGTCTCCACCAATAATTAGCTGGACGTCGCCACAATTAAGTCGATGCGATGCTATAATAAAAAACAACAACAAATAAATTAATGTGCCATATATATACATAGATTGAGACAAATAACTTTCTGGAGCGTCACATAATTAAATCTCTGAAGTGTTACACAATTAAATCTCTGAAGTGTTACACAATTAAATATCTGAAGTGTTACACAATTAAATCTCAGAAGTGTTAAATAATTAAATCTCTGAAGTGTTACACTATTAAATATCTGAAGTGTTACACAATTAAATCTCAGAAGTGTTTCACAATTAAATCTCTGAAGTGTTACACAATTAAATCTCTGAAGTATCACACAATTAAATCTCTGATGTGTCACACAATTAAATCTCTGAAGTGTTACACAATTTACTCTCTTAAGTGTTACACAATTTACTCTCTTAAGTGTTACACAATTTACTCTCTGAAGTGTTACACAATTAAATCTCTGGAAGCGTTACACAATTAAATCTCTGAAATTAGCGTCGTCATGTTGTCATCGTCACCTTCTATAAAAAGAACAAACACAATGTACACAAAACACTCATGTTTTCATCTTTTTATTTGAGTTATACAATCAAAAAGTGTAATGTTAGCTAGGAGACTATAGGGATTTATATTTAAGGTACGCATCAATATACCAATAAAGATAACAAAAAAAAGAAGAAAGTTTTAAAAGCTTAAAATATATTTTACAAGGTCATAAAAAAGTTGTGAAAGTTGAAAGAGATACGGTGAAGAAAGAAAATACGGTAAGAAGAAGAAAAAGAAGAAAGAAAGAAAGAAGAAGAAGAAGAAAGAAAGAAAGAAAGAAAGAAAGAAGACGAAAGAAGAAGACGAAAGAAAGAAGACGAAAGAATAAGAAGAAAAAGAAGAAAAAGAAAAAGAAGAGAATGGAGAGAAGGAGAGGGGGCGAATAATAATAATGATATGAAGAAGATGATGATAAAGAAGAAAAAAAGGAAGAAGAGGAAAATGGAAAAGATAAAGAAGAGATTGGAGAGAATATGAAAAATATCAATACTGAGGATTTGGAAATTTAAAGAAAATACAAATTAAAGCTAAAAATTATAAAATAGAGCAAGTCCAGCAAAGACCGCCTACATTTGTTTTGGCACAAATGGAATGATAATTTGGAAGAATTATATTTACTATGATCTTGTCAGTACATGTATTTCAATAAAGTTGTTAAAATAGAGAAAAAAACAATAATACGTATACAACAGTTTAGTGAAACCTTAGAGAAATATTTCTGGCATTATGAAGTCTTCTCCGTCATTAATGTTATCATTTGTTAAGCTGCAGCATAGTAAATGCTTATTTAAAGGTGGTATCCGACAGTGTGCTAATATCAAATGCATGTAACAATATTTTCCACTGTTTTGTGAGAATTTAGGCAAAATTTCTGCATATGTCTGTACTTTAGTCTAAGTAAAGACAATTATGAACACTACTTATATTGTGAGTTACTAAATACTGCGACAAAAATCACTCTAAATGTTCATTCTTTCCAAATCTATAAATAAGCACGATAGTGATCTCTACTACAAAAGAGATATCGACGTAAGAGCGAATTGTCCGGATGACGATATAACGTGGAAAGAAAGTTCAAATCTCAAAAGAAAGTTGTCACGCGATTTTCTTAGTTTAACATAGGTACCGTTGTGGCTCAGATAGAAAATACCAGATTGTAATGACGAGTGGAGATTTATGCCTCAGGCATGTCTAGGGCACCAACGAACATCATTTTCAGGACCTTTGTCAGGTAACAATGACTTATTTGCTTATTTGACAAAAGAATGTTTGGTCCAAGCTGTCGGGTACCACCTTCATACTACAAACCTAAGATATTCTCGTTTGCAAGATAAAAAGCTCTAAATATCTTTCATGTACATTAAAACCCTAAATTAACATGCAACTAGTATGGATTTAATGCACCTATATAGCAGGCAGAATTAATTTAACACCTTAAATGAATTTCAACACAATGTCTTTTTGAGCATACATAAAACTTGCAAGAAACATGTAATTATGATATAAAAATTAACCAATACACAATTTCCCATTCTCCAATACTGATTTAGTATTGGAAGTCAAAATGCTGAAATTCTGGTGGCTTTTCAACTGCAGTCACCAAGTTTAATTCAGAATTTACTCATTGCCACGACTTTTTACGCCAAAACAATATCTCGGCTATGTACTGTTTTTGTCATAAAGCAGTCACTTTTTATACAATTTTTAATCACCATTAAGTTTCAATCCTCGAGACAGAATCTCACATAGCTGCCTTGACACAGCCAGATCCTGTTTCTCCAAAAACATCGATACGTACTGCTGTTCTTAAGACGTAAACAGAAACCTAAAACGTTCATAAAAATATTGAATGATACTTTTTACGACAGAAAAGGCGACATGTTGGCTTTCTGAAGTCTAAAGCCAACGGAATATGCCAACTTCGATTCACAGATCTATTCTCGGTTACAAAAACCAGACAACAATGTTTTCACATACAGGATACGCAATCATGATATCAATAATCAGTATTTAGTATTTTTACGGAGTCTGTATTTAGATCAATCCACAGACATCTGGCAGTCGGTCCGCCTGTCTGTCTTGAATCTTTGCAATCCCTCCAGAGTTGACAAATACGCCGTGCTCTGCTTCTTTGTTCATTTTCTACAATTTTAAGCCATAGAAAACCATATGCTTCGATTCAAGTTAATATTATGAGATTGCTCTAGTTTAACCCCATTGTTGTAATAAATATATTGTCTCACAGAGGGTTTGTGAAGATTCTTCGAAAGTTGAAATTCCAAACTGGTGGTTGCAATATCAGTCTATCTTCCGCCATTGTCTATGTCAGAACGTGTTCTTTAACAGAGCGAATATACATTGCGTGAGTATACAACTCTGAATGACGATTATATTATATAATAATACAATATATTAAACATGTTTTAATCTCACGATTGCCCATCCTTATAGTATTGATTTGCTCAAGACGGCTGGTGATTTTGGCAGTTTTCAAGCGTCTTGTGGAATGTTTTGGATGCATTGATCCTGGTGGCGATGTTGGTTGGGATGTGGCTAACTGGCTGAAAATCCATACCTGTCGTTACGTCTGTTTCGGGCCCGGAGGATTCTGCAACGAGACAAATTATTTCAAGAGGTGCTCAACGAAGTATTAAAGCTAATGTATGCTTCTTTGGTAAGTAAAGAAACAATTTAAATTATAGTGTTTATCTGTGATCTTTCCTTGCGACAAGAGCTACCAATTAATCACAGAAAACACACACATTCTACACCTCAAACAGTAGACACACAAATTCATGCAAAATACACGTTTACACTTTTCATACATGTATTTTCATTTTTAAACCTTTAGTGAAATGATTTGTTATATTTAATGGCTTCTTTTGATACGTATAAGGTGTTTTGTAGTGGTTTTTACGATCTTATATACTGACATAACCAGCATTTTGTTTGCCACATGTGTTCTGACAATTTACGTCATTAAAAGTTGCATCTCGGCGGTCGATAAAAACACAGCATGTGTATTCAGCGCATTAACAAAGCTAAGTGTGGTATGAACTTATATCCTTTCATCTTTATCGCAGTAAATACTAGATGTATATACACAGTAAGGGACTAACTTCGACCAAGGCAATCAACAGACAAATTTTACTTTAAAAGCTTAGTATTTTTAAGACTACATTTATGTGTTTTCACAACTCTACCCTTTTACCTGGCTGGTTGCGTGGGGCGGAGGGGCGGCCGTCCCCTACCCTGGATCAATCCCTGCGAGTGGTATTCTGGTATGAGATGACACGTGCATGCATATTTTGTTTTTGATTTTGAGATATTGAGATACATCGCAGCAACCAATTATGACCATTAAAGTACGTCCATTTGTTTTGATGGAGGAAAATCTACAAATTTCTAGTTGCTTGAAAATGAGGACTGCCTTATCACATTATGTACAGACAAACGATGCACCGTTTGCTTATATGTTCATGGCTGGTTTGGTGTGAGTTTTTATTTTTTAATGCCACAATAAATAGTGTAGTGGGACAAACGTCTAATCGCTGGTGAAAATATACTGCAGTATGTATTGTTTTCCGTCATTAACATGTCTAAGGCAATTTCCTTTATTTACCTGGCAATGTGGTGTTTCCACATTATCAGTGGAAACGTTAATGACATTTCCCCTTCAATACAGGTAAAAAGTGTGTTTCCATTTCATTACTGGAGAGTTATTGACATTTCCTCTTCAATACAGGTTAATGGAGTGTTTCCATTTCATTACTGGAACGTTATTTACATTTCCTCTTCAATACAGGTTAATGGAGTGTTTCCATTTCATTACTGGAACGTTATTGACATTTCCTCTTCAATACAGGTTAATGAAGTGTTTCCATTTCATTACTGGAAACTTATTGACATTTCCTCTTCAATACAGGTTAATGGAGTGTTTCCATTTCATTACTGGAAAGTTATTGACATTTCCTCTTCAATACAGGTTAATGGAGTGTTTCCATTTCATTACTGGAAAGTTATTGACATTTCCTCTTCAATACAGATTAATGGAGTGTTTCCATTTCATAACTGGAAAGTTATTGACATTTCCTCTTCAATACAGGTTAATGGAGTGTTTCCATTTCATTACTGGAAAGTTATTGACATTTCCTCTTCAATACAGGTAAAAAGTGTGTTTCCATTTCATTACTGGAAGGTTATTGATATTTCCTCTTCAATACAGGTTAATGGAGTGTTTCCATTTCATAACTGGAAAGTTATTGACATTTCCTCTTCAATACAGGTTAATGGAGTGTTTCCATTTCATTACTGGAACGTTATTGACATTTCCTCTTCAATACAGGTTAATGGAGTGTTTCCATTTCATTACTGGAAAGTTATTGACATTTCCTCTTCTATACAGGTTAATGGAGTGTTTCCATTTCATTACTGGAACGTTATTGAAATTTCCTCTTCAATACAGGTTAATGGAGTGTTTCCATTTCATTACTGGAAAGTTATTGACATTTCCTCTTCAATACAGGTTAATTGAGTGTTTCCATTTCATTACTGGAACGTTATTGACATTTCCTCTTCAATACAGGTTAATGGAGTGTTTCCATTTCATTACTGGAAAGTTATTGACATTTCCTCTTCTATACAGGTTAATGGAGTGTTTCAATTTCATTACAGGAAAGTTATTGACATTTCCTCTTCAATACAGGTTAACGGAGTGTTTCCCATCAATTATGGAAACCTTGGAAACATTATTGACATTTCCCCTTTAAAACAGGTTAAAGGAGTGTTTTCCTTCCAATCATGGCAACCTTGGAAACGTTATTGACATTTCCCCTTCAATATAGAATAATAATATTATTATTATAATTACAACAAACAATTATCACAAACTTTGCACTCAATACATATTCTCGTTATTGCACACAATATCTTTTACAAATTTCGTTATTTTTCCATGCTTTTCTGATTAGTATTTATATTGCTAGGAATGTTTTCTTTCATCTTACTTCGTTGTTTATGTCATTAGTGTATAAATCGATGGCCGTTTGTGTATCTCTTTATACTTATCGTTTTTTTCTTATGTAGAATGTATCGAACAGCAAGGATAAAGAATATGAGTTACTTGTTTCCTTAAATTTGTAAAGATACTAAGAATTGTTTTTATTTTAGATTATACGATTGAATTGAATTGAATTCAAGATATTTTAAGGAAATATATCAAGATTTAAGAAAGAAAAAAATAAATAAGATTCTCGTGAATACGACCCTAGATTATATAATGTTAAAGTTGTTGTAAATGGATGTGATCCTATCCCGCTATCCCGTACGACAGAAAGTTACTGATACACACAAACATTCTGAAAGTCCTGGTTGTTTAAGCTGCTTATAATTATTTTTGGAAGAGAATGGTTGGCTTAGAATATTTCAATGTTCTAGAGAGAGACTTCCCTGATATTTTTTGAAAGTATTGCTGGTATGTTATAACATTAAGGACATAAGTACAACTTCAGAAAGAAAAATGAAAAAGCCCTGTTATAATATAAGTATGGTGTAAATCAAAATTGGACATACTGGGATGGATCAAGCGCGGGGTGGGGGGGGGTGCATCAATATCCTCCGCCCACCAACCAGGTGAAGGAGTAGAGTTGTGAAACACATACATGGAAGTTTAAAAAGTATAAGCTTTTAAAGTTAATTTTGTTTGTTGACTGCTTAGGTCGAAGTAAGGGCCACTTATGTGTATATATATCTAATATTTACTACGATAAAGTTAAATGGATCGTGATTTATACCCCACCCGTCCCTCAATTTTTTTCTAGATCCACCCCTTCTGACATATTTGTTTATACCCCTATCACAAAAGACAAAGAACACTTCATTCGGTTTGTAAAAGTTACTGTTGCGAGTTATTAGTTTAAATTAGTTAAGATCAGACACTGGCTCAAACTAGCCTTTCAAGAATGTCCCACTGGGAAGTAAAAAGACTACAGAGATGTTTTCCCTTTTAAGCCACAAAGTAACGTTTTAGTAGTTTGGTCTTAATAATCTTATGATGTGTTATCTGATGTCTTATATAATCAACCAACACAGAAAGCATATCTAATTGAGTGTCTCAAGAGACTGTGTTGCAAGTGAATACAGGTCAATGGAATGTTTCCATCAATATTCGAAAGGCTTTTTGTGTTTCCTTGCTTATACTGGCCAATGTTCATTGTGTTTCCTGGTCAATTCAGATTAATGAAGTGTTTCCATTTCATTTTTCGAATATATCATTGTTTTTCCTTGTCAGTACAGGTCATTGGAGTGTTTTTTCATCATTCGAATGATTAATTGTGTTTCCTTGTCAATAAAGGTCAGTGGAGTGTTTTCGTTCCATTATTCGAACGTTCCATTGTGCTTCCATATTAATACAGGTCACTGAAGTGTACCATTTCATTATTCGAAAGGTTCGCTTTGTTTCCTTGTCAATTCAGATTAATGGAGTGTTTCCATTTCATTGTTCGAATTGATCATTGTTTTTCCTTGTCAGTACAGGTCATTGGAGTGTTCCATTTCATTATTCGAACGATTAATTGTGTTTCCTTGTCAATACAGGCCATTTGAGTGTTCCATTTCATTATTCGAACGATTAATTGTGTTTCCTTGTCAACACAGGCCATTTGAGTGTTCCATTTCATTATTCGAACAATTAATTGTGTTTCCTTGTCAATACAGGCCATTTGAGTGTTCCATTTCATTATTCGAACGATTAATTGTGTTTCTTTGTCAATACAGGCCATTTGAGTGTTCCATTTCATTATTCGAACGGTTCAAGTTACGCTTACGCACAAGAAGAAGTTATCTTGCCTGGGCATATCTTCTTAAAATAGTTTCTCTCATACTCACATAGTATCTGCCTCGGAATGCCAAATAAAGTTTTCATAAGAATACACAAAGGTTTTGTCAAGAAATTGCAGAGATGGCATAAGCTGGTGTATTGACTCAAAGCGCTTAAAGTAGAAATTAATACATAACGGCCGGTGTTAACGCTAAGATTTTTTGTACATTACTCAATGGGCAAAAACTCGATGGCAATGGTAATTAAACAACAGGAATAATTAATGTTATGTGGGATCAAACTAACTCTAAAAATAACTCATCAAACGATATTGCAAAAAAACCGTATCGCGTTTGATTTAATAAACTGTTTAATATTCATACCGCAATACACATGTATTAATGTTTCTGGGGGCACCGTAGCCTAGCGTTGAAAGTCGCGTGCGTCATTGCATGGTCCGATTCCCTGTCGGGGTTAACGTGGACATATCATCTAATTGACCAACTGTGCGCGTGTGGTATCTTTTTAGATAGTTTGACATAGAATCTCAAACAACCATCACTCAGTGAAATATTAATCAAAACAATGTGCACACACAATGTTTCGTTTGTTGAGTTAATCGTCCCAGCAACACTATTTCAGTTATCCAGAGAGGTTTCCTCTCGAAACAGATATAGTGCTGCCTCCAGCAGGATATCATGCCGAACACCAGTCATGATGCCCATCAAGTTACATTATCCTGTCGACCAGTCGTTGAACAACTTTTGTATTTGTGTTAGCTATACCAATATCATTTTAATATCTTAGTGTGTCGCGGGCAGGGATAGATCCGGGGGAAAGGGGGGGGGGGGGGGGGTGGGTGCAGGTAAAAGAGCCGAGTTGTAAAAATATACATGTAAGCTTAAATAATACCAAGCATTTAAAGTAAATTTTGTAAAGTAATTTTGCTGCGAAAAAGTTTGATGGATCTTGAATCATACCCCGACCCCACCCACCACCACCCCAAAAAAGAGAAAAAAAAATCTGGATCCGCCCCTAGTCGTGGGCAGATTTGAGCCCCTGGCCTTTCTATCCTGGTGCCTATGCTTTTTGATTGTGCTACCAGATCTAGGGTTACTCAAATGTATGTATATGTTGTTACCTTTGTACGACAGTGACGGTGGACACAAAGAACACCATTATAGAAAGGATGATGACTCCGATCAGCCAGCCGGGAAACGGCTTATCTTTGGTCTCGTCTTGATGCACCGGGCTTTCTGCAGCCAGAACAAAGGATAACATGAATATTCAATAAAAATCAAGAAGTTTTACTTAAATTCGTGTTTTTTCTCAACAAAAGATTAAATGAGTGTAAGTTTGCACCATTCTAATAGTTTTAACACTAATGCTGCAAACTGCAAAGCATCAACACAACCCATTATTGCAAGTAAACTTTGCAGAAAATTAAATGGATTTTGAACAGAAATTATCCAGTGCAACGTTGATCAAAAATGGCAAATCTTCTTCGTCCCTTTAAACGGTGTTATATACTTATATGCTTTGGTGTCTATCTGCCCACAATATGACACCAGGAACACATTGATTGTTATTCTGATAACGACCTCAATTCCGTCCCTTCAGACTTCCCGGGGAGCATTGCTGTGACTGGACTTTCGAGGAAATTACCATCGACCACAATTGATGCTGTTTCCCATTTCGGTTATATAATTGACAGTGAGGCTGTATTTTCTTATTCCCTTAACGCTACAATTTGGACCGTTTGATCTCCAACAACCATTTAACATTTTGTTACCTGCAAAATTTTGCGAAGTGCTTTTTCATAGATGACCTACATCTACGAGACATCGTATGTGATAGGTAAAGCATAGCATTTCATCAGTTTTTGAAACATGTTTTCTATCTTAGCCACGCTACAGTTAGATATTTTTAACTAAGAACATGTCACTTTAAGGTAGGGCAAATGTAATGCTGCACCTCAAATTGACGAGAATCAAAATTAGGGTTAAAGTGCTTTACAACTCGGGGGTTGAGAGTTCAAATCCCGGTATGGTTAACATTTTTTTCTTCCTACTTTTTCAATTTGATATTTTCTTTCTGCATAACTCGACCAGATGTAAAATAAAAGATGTTTAGTTTTTAATTTTTATTTTGTTAATGAACTTTGTGCTAAATTTGATTACAAATGTATAACCTGATATATTTAAAGTAGAAGAAAATCAAAACCATGTGGTGAAATTATTTTCTATTTTGCAGCACCAACCGAAATACTTTATATAACATTTTGGGCAACTCTGAAATAAATCGTTTGGCTATCAAGAGCTCGGTGGCTTTTTAATAAAGCACAATCAACAGAAAAACGGGGAAATCAGCCTAAAACGTGTTAAATTTGTAAACAATTTATTACCTATATCGGATAGTTTGAGTCAAACCAATCAATTTACATGCTTGATCGGTTTGGCTAATGCTATAATTTGTTTCCAATTGATTCTCAATTGCAAAACACATCTTCTAAAGAGGATATAACATATTTGGCGTTTTCTTATTCCTTAAAAGGAGACACCTTAAATATCAATTTTAGAAGAAGAAAAAAGTCCATAAATTCGAAATCCGATGGATTTTTTTTAAATTTCGCATACACATCAACATTAATGTATACAACACATTACATGTAGCTGTGTTAATGTTCAAATTCTGTGTATTATCTATTACACTTGCTTTACCTTAAAATAGATGTTACATAATGATGTAGAACACACCATTTAAACATGAATGACCTTAAATATATTCCGTCTTAAACATCCACCTAAAAGACGCAGATATTTATATTAATTCTTCAGCAACGTGTGACATGGATTTTATCGCCTGAGCCTTAATTATGTTTGTTGTCATTTGGTAAGTGACAAACAGGCTAAGACTCCTTAATATGCAAATGTCTGCATTTCGATTGTATCATAGATTTTGGCATCAGTTTCGTTTGGGACTTCGAGTTACGTATGTACATAATCTAGAAAGGCAACGTCGTGCTTTGTGAATTAACATTTTGAATTTGGAACTCCAGTTAATTATCTACGGAAGGTCCGGTACTTACCATACGGCGGGTAGACGGTCGATGTTGCATTTTGGCCAGTTACTAGCAGAAATCCTGTAACATGAAAGAAAAGGAAATCATATTAACAATATTGAAGTTAGCAGGTATTGATAAATCCAACTTAAAATAATTAACATGTGAACCGTCCTCAGTCTGCATCTATATTTAGGTAATCCGGTAACAAGTACTAGATATTATGGTGCACTGCAAGAGCTGCTCAGACACCAGGATTTGTCCGATTTTAATGGTTATTAACTACCTTATCCTTGTTAATGAGCATTTTACTAAAAGTCGATTAATAGTTAATGTGTTAGCAACTTAAATGGAAATAAGCCAACTTAATATCTACTTGTATACATGCAATATTATCTCGACACGTTCATGTCACATCACAAGTGGCGCTGTATGTCGTAATACTGTTTTATATGTGTCAAAAAGTCCGTATTTTGCATAAACACGAATATATCAGCGATAAATATACATATACTCCAATTTTAAATACTGGCCGCAATAGCTCAGGTAGTAGAGCGTCGGCTTGCGGATCGGGAGGTCGTGGGTTCAAACCCCGGCCGGGTCAAACCAAAGACTTTAAAGTTGGTAGTAGTGGCTTCCCTCCTAACGCTTGGGGCTAAGGGGACAGCATTATGCCAGACTCGTCGGTGTCAGTATAATGGACCGGACGGGTTCAGTCCCTGGGCACCTCATAAGTGCCCCTGTGCTATAATGATAGAAATGTCGCTGCACAGTATCTGCCAAAATGCCGGCTTATCCCCATCCCTTCCCAATTTTAAACTTATGAATTGTTTCTAATTACCCTATCATTTCGTGTGATCGGGTTTCGAATAACCGAGAATCTAACATAGCTTGGATATCACCAACTACTAGCATATATGCATCTATTTGACACTAAAAAAAACTCCGTACAGACGACAAATTTCCCTAGAGATGTCTGTATATCAACCGACAAATTAAGGCGCTGGTGCCAAGTTCTTCGTTTAGTGCTACACATAGAGTCTTCTAACTCCAGATCCTGCCCATATGTTGTTTCTCTAGTGGATAGTTAATGACATTTATAGACAATTACATATCACTTGCAACATTAATTGTAAAATATATATTAATTGTTGTCATGTTCGTGTCAATTACCAGTGGAAGCACTTAGTGAAGCAAAAAAAAAAAAAAAAAAAAAAAAAAAAAAAAAAAAAAATTGCATTTCGACAATTACGATCAGATATCTTGAACACTGAATTATAAGACAGCAAAATACTGCAAGATCTTCGGGGTTTATTCGTGCTACTGCGTCATTTCGTGTGATCGGTTTTCGGACAGATAGGAATAAATATTAAACAATACGTATGAATTTATCTTAAGCAAAAAAAAATGACTTCAATTTCTTAAAACATTCCATTATATTCTTTAATTTATTTAAGACCCTTATGATTCCTGTATTTCTGACAAAAGTCACCAGAAACTGGTGCAATGTTCGTTGTTCTAAGCTACATCATATAGCCTACAGACTCTACAACATGCCCATATGGTTGAAGTGTTCTCGTAAATAATTAATAACCTTAACATACAATTACTTGACATATGTAACGTTAATAGTGTCATGAAACATGTTGCTGATGAAGACCAGGGGCACTTCCAATACGTTTTAGAGATGTATGCTTGTGATTAAAGGCAGTTTTGTCTTATGTGCGGGAAAACACTTTTGTTGTTGTTGTTTTTCAATTGAATTAGCGCCTGTATATATAATAATATATATAATAATGTTTAGTTGACTGTAACCGTCTTGATTTGGATCGGTGGAGTGCCACCCTAGAACTTGAACAAGCAGGCCATGCTACTACCATTCTTAACACCGGGCCAACCAGTCATAGAACTACCCTTATACTTGTTTAAAGTTGGTTTCCGACAAGTTGGACCAAAATGATTTCAGTTACGCATCTAAGCAAACCATTGTTACATGAACAGATCTCGTAGAATGCTGATAAATTGATGTCCTATACGGAAAAGTGAACCATAATGCCACAATCATCATTTCAAACATGTATTTTCTATCTGAGCCACGCTGCACAGTTAGCTATTTTTAAACCAAGAAAACCATTCGACCACTAATGTTTTACTTCATCCACGTCATCCGCTGTGGCGTCGATGTCTATTTTTAGCAGGAATCCCAGTCATTCTTATTCACAAATATAAGATGTAGTAAAACTGTCGGATGCCACCTTTAAGAGTTAACAAGGGAGCTAAGTACTGCTTTAACGACTGGTGTATGTCACGACACGGGATAGAAACCCGGGCCTCCTGTAACTGCACCCGACGCTCTACCGATTGCGCTACCAGGTCCGGTTAACTGGAAATAGCTAGAAATATGAATTACTAAGAGGCATTCATAAAAACGTATTCTGAAAGGTGGTATCCAACAGTTTGGGCCATTTTTTCCTCTCATGCAACCAAATAAATTATTGTGCCTGAAAATATCACGTGGAATGCTGTCTTTGTTGTTTTTTTACATACCACTGGTAATTACAAATATATTTTTCCCATCCAAGACAAGCTGCACAATTAGCTATTTTTAAACAAAGAATAACGCATGACCACTTCCTATTGATATCACCTTACATCATCATCAGGTTCTCAGCTCTGACGTCGATATCCATTTTTGGCCAATATCCACATCATGCTTATTTAGAGATTTGGAAATAATGGACATTTAGTGCGATATTTTTAACAATTTGTACTGCCTAACATTGAGGTAATGTTATAACAGCCTTTACTTAAACTAAAGCATAAGTTTTGCAGCAATTATGCAAAGATTTCAGAGAACAGGGGGAAATGTATTAGATTTAGGCAAACTGATTATTACATTCGTCACTAGTTGATGCTACTGATGATAAAAAGTCATTCGTTGTAACACATGTTTACACGTATACCTACCTTGTAGTATAACGACCAGGCGCACTAACCCTGCTGGAGGAAATCTCCCTGTCCCCGGAGTGGCCAGCAGATGGCGCCAGTAAGGCCAGCATTGTTTATTGGAGTTACTAATCATCGTCATTAGTCGGGTTTATAGTCCGGCGCTGTCATGTATTACTGCAACCCGGAATCATTTACCGGAATCATTGTCGGGCATCCGCACTTTTATTCCATAGTGTTAGACTATAAGTGAATCCAATAAATGTTATTCGAATACAAAATACGATATAACGGTGGTGGAACTTGTCACTATATTAAAAAATGAAGTTTGATGTGATGAAAGATCACAAATCTAAAAATTAAAAAAAAGTTAACAAGAGATGCTGGAAATCAGAAGTTCAGAAACATTACTCCGTATAGAATGGCAGGTTATTCGGGGAAACAGATGTATCCAATCAGTTCATTGTTCTTGCACAAATTAAATCTCGGCAAGTATTCATCCAGCTCGTGATATATGCTTGATGATATATATACGTTCAAAGATGCCTGTACCTTTCAACGTATGCTGAATTTCCTCCGAAAGTGTGTGTCTGGAAAAAAAACAGCTGAAAATAAATTATGGTTTATAGATGTATATATATAAATATACACATTACATAACGGATAAACAATATATATTACTAATAGCTAATACATGTAGTATATTGGGAAACAAGTTTTTCGACGTAAATAATTCCCTATCGACTGCTCACTTTAAGGGTAGAACTAGTTCTGAGGTTGTAATAACATGAGCAATAATTCAGTCAATGCGAATGTCCGTCGGTCAGTCGGACATGTCCGATAGATTTCTACTATGACCGACGAAAACCTCTGTTATCGTCAGACATAATGTCCGGTGAAAATGTTTAATGAAAATTCTGAAACGAACATGAATGTTTCTTCCCTAACATCGGCAATCTCCCATTCTTGGTCAGTTAAATAGCTAAATAGCACAGCGCAACGTGACGTAACGTCCGTGAACGCAGACGAATCACAGCAGTATTTTTAAAATAAGCGTCTGTGTGATACGATTTTGATGAACTTGGTACTTATCCTTAAGCCCATGTATGCGAAGTTGCGATTGCCATGGATGGCAGTTGCAGACAGTTTTTCACATGTAAAGGTAATAAACCTTTACCACTAAAGAAAATAAGAACAGTAAGGAAGCACGCAAGGGATATAAGAAAAAACGGGAAAGAACGTTTCCAGAGTCGTTGAAAAATATATTTACATGGGTTACCTTCGAAGCAGTTAAAAAGAAATAACTTCTATGTTTAGTAATAGGAATAAGGAAACGTCAGAGAAGTAGCAGGGTGTAACATGAAAATTGAGGCTGCAAAGTAACATAATGTGTCAAATACTCATATGGGAAAATGACAGGAAATAAAAGGCTGAACCCCACCCAGCTTTTACTGTAAGTGTCAGATGCAGGCCGTTTATTGCTTTTATGTAGATATTAGGTGATATGCCTGGTCGAGAGTATGAAGTCAAACATCAGGCTAAGAAAATAGTTGTGACGAACCTTTTTGAGAAACAATTATACAGTATTACTTATACAGTAACACTGTATTTACATTTTTAAGTCTAAAACAACCAATCAATATGTTTAAACTTATGTTTTAAAGCAATGTATTTCTAATGCTTGTAATAAAACAGCAATTAAGATCAATAATTCAATTTGTTGTTACAAAAAAATGTAAAAAAACACTGTGACTGGTAAAAATTTGGTGTGACTGGTAAACTTTTTGTGTTTACCAGTCATCATATCCTGTGAAGGGAAACAAGTTTTCGCGTAGACTGCAATATGCAGCATAGTCTTGCTCTTCACTAGCACCAAGGGACCCTCCGACCCGGAGTTATGTCACGATCGGCACTGTCTAAAAATTAAGACATTGCAATAAACATCCTTAGCCTAAAGTCAAAGTCAAAAATGCTTAATTCATCCAGGTATACAAGGTTTACAACATGGAGAGATACATACAATTGTCAACAGAAATGAATACACGGGGGTCCCGGCTGTGGGGATAACAAAAAAAGGAGAGCGAGAGAGATAGAGGGAGAGGGAAAGAGGGAGAAAGGGAGAGAGAGAGAGAGAGAGAGAGAGAGAGAGAGAGAGAGAGAGAGAGAGAGAGAGAGAGAGAGAGAGAGAGAGAGAGGGGCGGGGCGGTGCCAGTGTGAGGGAGGAAAATGTATCTTCGACATACATGCATCTTAATACAATTTGATATTACTATTTGCACTAACAGACAAACAGAGAAAGAAGGCAGAGGACAAATAAGCGTGGTAATTTCGATCATCTATAGCCTTCTCGTGTGTAAGTGATAACGTAGGTTTGTACAGCATACGCGATAGTGGTGTATTTACAAAAGTACTAACGTATGAGTTTATTCAGTAATTATGACCTTATTAACCAGAACAAGGGTAAAATTATTGTTACAGGTATCAGATATTGCCAAACTGTTTATACCACTTTTAAGATAATGATGAAATATATAGACTATCAAAAGCATACATTTTATTACCATGTTTGTGTTGACGGTATTTGCTATGTTCATATTACGTTCAAATTAATAAAATATTTGTTCGTGTACTTGTACAAATATCTGTGTTTCGTGATATGTGGTCAATAATTTAAAACAGGATAGTAAAAAGAAACAAACAACAGATAATGAACGAAACATCCCATAAATCAATTCCGAAAAGCGAATTACTGTGTGCCTCTCCTTTATGAATGACCCAAATACGTTCTACATCTTCTTTTGTATGAAGAATGTATGTTTTATCCGTCTTTAATAAGAGAAAGAAAGTGTAAGTTATTTATATTTGCAATTCTAGCCGTCTTTATAGGAAAATTTGTGTAACATCATGCATATAAATTGCTTATTGATTATAATAATGTTGCAACGTTCAACAATTTTCATTATAAGCTTAGCTCAAGCGCGCGCGCGCGCGTGTGTGTGTCTATCTCTCTCGTTCTCTCTCTCTTTTTCTCTTTCGCTGTCTCTTTCTCTCTCTCTCTCCGTCTTTCTCTGTCTGTCTGTCTGTCTGTCTGTCTGTCTGTCTGTCTGTCTGTCTGTCTCTGTCTGTCTCTCTCTCTCTTTCTCTCTCTCTCTCTCTCTCTCTCTCTCTCTCTCTCTCTCTCTCTCTCTCTCTCTCTCTCTCTCTTTCTCTATCTCCCTGCAATATTAAACAAGCAAGTTGTCAGTCGTTAACTCGTTATATTTAGATTCGCAAAAGCATTATATTATTACATAATATTCTACTAAAACAATCTTCTGGTCATGAACATTTCACATTGTACGTAATAACTACGAATTTCTTTAAAAACACATACATGTAATTATCCTGGGACAATTTAAAACTTTAAAAAAAAAACAAGTTAAGATACAAAGTTCAGATGAAAATAAGTTTGAAAAGAAGTTAATTTGTGGATTTGATGAATACCTTTTCATTGTTCGCTTTCAATAAATGCTAAACACTTTAAAGAGGATTGAATCTCTTTTCAAAAACATAATCGCAAATAATATCAGTTTTAAAAAATTAAACACATAATTAAAAATTTAAACTAGTTGACTTCTCAGTTCCTTGACTTGTGGGTTCCAGGTCCGATAGGGGCGAAAACTTCATGTGGGATGGAGGTCTTTTAGCTGACATTTGATACTTCTTTAGTTTGAACTAGATACGAATTCAGAGAGGTCCTGTGCCATCTGAAAGTAATGCTGACTCCATCGATATGCCAGTCAATTACTGTGACTTGTATGTCAAAATAACACCATCATTTCGCTGCGCGAGTGGTTCTACCAAGGCATTTGTTTGGGTTTTCTCCGCCAATAATTAGACTGACGTCGCTAAACTAACCATAACTGTGACTAAGCGATGCAACAAAAATAACAAATTGCAAAAAACACAACAACCCCATCACTGCAGTGACTTAGCTTCCGTTATGGATTGCACAGACAGTTTTGTCATGAAACAAAAAGTAGAAAAAAAAAACAACAGTAAAACTAAATATGTATTTTAATCACAAACATATGCAGTGTTAAGATATGGGCCCGTATTCACCAATCATTCTTAATCTTAAGTAACAATTGCTCTAGTCATGGATTTCGATCCACGATATCGTCATTATGTATTTAGCTACATGTCTGTATTTTTGCATGACATTTTTAACTTTTCTACGTTCAGCCTAAAATCACATTGAAACTTCATAAATAATCTTATTTTTGATGGCATGAAAAATTGTGACTTGGGCTTAAAGCACGATTTAGTCTAAAGAATGGTTGGTGAATACCGGCTTTAATCATGCCTTTATCACAATCCAGTGGTTAATGCAAAAATCGGCACTATTTTCATTGCAGTTGCTGAGCAATTTCGGTACACATGCATTTAATAGACATATCCATACAACTCCTTTGCAACCTCCATTGGCTATCATAACAAAGTTCTGAGTGAGTGAACAGGTTACTACGTAATTATTTACGAAACTGTAAACAAACCAAATTATATTCCAAAACAATGTATCGAAGAACAAACTAGTTTTCTGGTGAATTGCCATAGTATGTGCTAGTCTACAAGTTCTCATTTGTCCATATATATGCACTTCCTTCTATACATGATTAGAAAATGTACAGCAATTCAAGTAAAATCGCTGTCGTCTGCAAATCCACAATTTGATAAATGAATTATCCTCATTATCTCTAGCACTTAACGTTAGCCATTTTCCCCATTAATTCGCTAAGTGCCTATTACATATACATACTGACTCACTCTTTCCACCCTAAAAAGCCAATTCAAAACTCATTTCTTCATTTATAATAAACAAACACACAAAAAAAAAATACGAAAGAAAACAAACAAACAAACAAAACAACAATAACAAAAACACATAAAAGAAACAAGCAACAACAAACAAAACAATAACACCCACCCACTCACCCAAAACCCACCCACCCATTTCACCCACGAGCTTTCACATATAAAAAACAACACGCATTCAAAACCCACTTAATCACCTCGCTCACTAACCCTCCCAGCCACCTACCCACTGACTCGCTCGCTCACTCTTCCACTCACTTTAAACAACATCTTTGCAAGACACAACACTTGCCTGAAGAACTAATTAAAAAACGTCACATATTCTGAATGTCCTGAAAATTGATCCAAATACAGTAACTAAAGTTTTGAGTTTGAAATGGTATATTCCTTGCTTCCTTAATGAAACATTTTTAAATAATAACGTTTGATATTGAATGAGACGTACAATATGGTTTATTTTATAGTTTCTCGTTATATTGTATCGTTATATTATATCAAGATCATATAGGTTCTTGGAGCAGCACTTGCCGTGCTTGGCCAAGAGGTTATAGTCTTGGACTTATAATTAACCAGTTCCTGTTGTGTGGGTTCATGTGTAGGTCTGGGGGAGAACTGGTGAGGTTTTCGAGCTAACCTGCGTTGTGCCGGTCGTTCTACCAGTACACACGCCAATCGAAACATCTCGGATAATTCACGAATCAACTCTCGGATGTATGTAGGTAGTCCGATTACCTCGGCCATTTCAGTAAATGGGACTTCTTTTGTGACGGACGTCAAAACAAAGATGGGATGGCAACTCGGATGACAGCTCACTATAGTACGATGCCTGTAAAACTTTACTTTGTGGCTGCTTCAAACTTAAATCATCCAAGTTTAATTTACATTGCGCATCAAAGAAACAGCTGTCCAACGACGCCATTGAAAACTTATGTTTTGTGCGAACTATATTTTAGACATATTTATTCTCCCGACTTCCGGCAAACAAAACGATCGTGATTATGTAAGTATCATTGCACCAGATACATCCGAGGGATGATTGTCCCGAGGACGGAATTACCCGAGGAGTTCCGATTGCACACATGCCTGGGGACTTCTTTCCCGAGTAATAAGCTGGATGTCAGCACTATGACCCCACTTGTGTCGATACGATTTTACAAGAATACAAACAAAACGAAAAACTTGACCACAGGATCTCAGTATTTATATCACTTTAAAAACTACAAAACCTAGCACAAACCTACAAAGAACACGGAAGAGACAAAATATGTTTTGCGTAAAGTAAATGCCGAGTACCCATACATATTTTTATTATTCAGTAGTGTGGTTGTTTTTTTCAGTTGTATGTACTTAAACGAGTACTTGGAGGTCAAATCCAGCCTACAGTATAAAATTACTACATCTATCAATAATCTCTATGTCAGTCAATAAACTGAATTTGATTTTTATACCCTTAAAACCTTGTGCTAACCGGTGAAAGTCTATTATATCTAAAACATTGTTAAGTGTACCAAAATGTTGTTAAGCATTTTTTTATGACAAGAAGGACGGTTATTCACCATGATCAAGATAAAATACAACACAAATGTGCACATACTATTTACCAGATAATTAGGAGTGGACGTAATAAATAGGGATGAAAGAAGTAAATGATGAAGACACAATAACGGAAGTAAAAACAATAGCAAAGCAAGATCATTAACTTATACCATCATAAATAGTAAAAGTAAATAGTAAAGATGGCGAGGCGGAAAGTAGTAGTAGTAGTAGTAGTAGTAGCAGCAGTAGTAGTAGTAGTAGTAGTAGTAGTAGTAGCAGTAGTAGTAGTAGTAGTAGTAGTAGCAGCAGCAGTAGTAGTAGTAGTAGTAGTAGTAGTAGTAGTAGTAGCAGTAGTAGTAGTAGTAGTAGTAGTAGTAGTAGTAGCAGTAGTAGTAGTAGTAGTAGTAGTAGTAGTAGTAGTAGCAGCAGTAGGAGTAGTAGTAGTAGTAGTAGTAGTAGTAGTAGCAGCAGCAGTAGTAGTAGTAGTAGAGTAGTAGTAGTAGTAGTAGTAGTAGTGTAGTAGCAGTAGTAGTAGTAGTAGTAGTAGTAGAGTAAGTAGAGAGCAGTAGTAGTAGTAGTAGTAGTAGTAGTAGTAGTAGTAGTAGTAGTAGCAGTAGTAGGAGCTAGTAGTAGTAGTAGTAGTGTAGTATCAGTAGTATAGTAGTCGTCGTAGTAGTAGCCAGCTAGCTAGTAGTAGTAGTAGTAGTAGTAGTAGTAGTAGTAGCAGT